>CALNHX010004481.1:0-111521 GCA_940337035.1 Agriotes lineatus | reverse complement strand
TCGGCTTACATCCCGATTACGCTGACGCTGGATCGAGATCCACGCCCCTCTTCGAGCTAGCCGAAGCACTTTTTTATCAACGTCCTTCTCACAAACCAGCATTTCTCAACTCCTGATAAAGCTTAGCCTCAGCTACGTTATAATATCCATTGCAGGTAAGCTGATTTTACTGTTTGTTTACTGGTTGCATTACATTAGGGAAGTAAGGTAAAACCTACTCCCCAAGGGAAGTAAGTTAATTTCGTGTTATTACACTCATTTTAGTTTTGTAAGTGATCTGAACGGGTTTGAACTTAACTGATCCTAACCTATTTTAAATGTAAAAACTTGTTAAGATAAGTAGGGTTACGGTATAACCGTAAATTTAAAGAAAATTATATAATAATGAAAATTATTCAAATTGCATGGAGAAAAATATTATAAGCATGCTCGGGAAGTAACTATCTACAACCAGTCTCGAACTTTGCCAGCCCGAGCGAGCGTTCTCGACTGGTAAAAGCTACTTACTTCCCTTGATGCTTAAATAACTATTACTTCAGATTACAGTTTTATTAGCTATTATTTACTAACCAGTAATAATATTTTGATCTGAATGCAAAAAATATTAAAATATTTATTTATATACAAATTAAGAATTTGTAGAAATATGCAGAATCTACAAAACTTGAATATATGTATTTATTGTATAAGACATTGATAAATAATTAATTCATAATCATCTTAAGTTTGATAATAACTAAAATTATTGTGTCACCTATTATTTACGTAAATTAATGTAAATATCTCTATTATTTTCAGTTTAGGATGCTTATTACTAAGTTTGCAAGTTAATAGGTTAAGTTAATAATGCGTGGGAGCGAGAATTGTAGTTTTGAGTTAATTTGTTTACAGTAATTTTTATTTTGAATAATTTTGTGTTGTTATAATTAAGGGCTTGGCATGGCAGCATTTGATAGAACCATTAATTCATAATTGTCTATTCTTGCTTACTCATCCTTTAAGTCGAAGTTGTATTTAATAATATATTTATTTACTTATGCTGTTTCCTCTACCTTCAAATTTTAATCGAGCTGTTTGTATAGATGGGCGAGTGAGTGCGTATTCACTCACGTCACGAACGTTGCACGCTTGCTTTAAACACTCACGTTGATGGCATGACCCTCCACTCACAACGTGACCCGTAGCTTTTATTTGAAAATTCTAACTCAGATATAACAGAATGATCAAATTTAAAACTAATAAAAAACCAGCAACACAATTAAGAACTGTACAATAATATATGTTTTGCACGTAAAATAGTTTACGTGATTGTTGTAATCAGAATAGTGGACACAAAAAGAAATAAGTGAAAATTGACTACAACAGCTTACAAGGGATAAATACTGATTTCTCGCAAAAATAATTCTTGCAACCGTCTTCAAAGATATTACTTTTAATATCAAAAGTTCTCATTGGAATTGACGTTGACCTTATTTATACGAGTACAGGAAGGTATACGTTGCTAGGAATCGCTTTTAATTCCTACTTGGTCGCCTGTAGACGCAGACACACGATTGACTATAGATACAACATTCACAACACAACACAGGTGCGAAGTTCCGTCACTGCAGGCTGCTACGCAGAAGTACAATGACCTCCCGCTCCAGGTCTAGATTTATTATTTAGAATTTTATTCATGACTAAATATTTATTTAACGCGAAACGTGAATCACGCCTTGGAAATTTTCACTCACTTTCACGCCCGATTTTCAAATATTACTCACGTTCACGACGGGACCCGTCATGACTCGACTGTTTTCACGTCACGCGCCCATCCCTAGGTGTTTGTGATACGCGTACCATTATAGTTTTCGATAGATAAAAATAAGAAATGTAAATATTTGATTAATGAGCAATTTTGTCGACAAGTGACAAGTTCGCTTTTAATTTAGACATAAACGATTTTAAAAACGATTTATTTATTCATTTTTAGTTTTACTTAGACGTGAAAAAATTTCAGTTTTCAGTAAATAAAGACGTTTCCTTAATTACCAGAACTGACCAACGCACTTGACTAAAATGATGGCAAATAAAATCCTACACTGTGTCCACATTTTGATGCTCACTATTGGTATCTCGACTATTAGAAGACAAGCAAATGGGGAATGTTCTGCAGAATTTAATACTCGCGATAAATCTTATTTCAAATTCACCCTAACTTTTTAAAATGTTCTTCAATAACTCGATAACACCTAATGTGATCTCTTCTAAAGTTTTACAATGTTCAGACACTTTTTTAAGACAAATTTTTTTATGTAAACAAAAACTCCCGATTGTTATTTGTTTTCAAGTTATTGGTACTAGCTATCTTGTGTTTTCCATATGGCAGCCATACTGGATTTTTGGGCCCGGCCCATAACACTCGTTAACATGCAACATTTTTTGAGAGAAAACTTTAATGAGAAAGTGCTTGCAAATAATGGACCAGTGCAATGGCCTGCGAGATCACTCGATCTTACTACCCTTGACTTTTATTTATGGGGGTGGTACCGTGCTAAACAAAGTATTTAATTTTGAACCTTCAGAAACTCGGGAAAATTTAGAATAAAGTGTGCTGGATATTCTAAGATCATTAAACGGAAACGCACTTCGTAGAGTTTGTAGCTCTGTTAGAATAAGGTGTCAAAAGTGTGTGGAACAGAATGGTAATCATATTGAACAGTTTTTTTAAGTGAATCTGAAAATGAAAATACAAAACATTCCATAAATTTCTTAGATCTAACTTTATACAGACAATCCAACGGAAAAATACTTACCAATTGGTATAGAAAAAATATAAAATCAAATAGATATCTAAATTT
Source organism: Agriotes lineatus (assembly GCA_940337035.1). NCBI lineage: Eukaryota > Metazoa > Arthropoda > Insecta > Coleoptera > Elateridae > Agriotes > Agriotes lineatus. The sequence continues at coordinate 108,681 of CALNHX010004481.1, read as the reverse complement.
CAATTTCATAACTAATTTAAAATACAAAAAAAGTGTCATAAACAGTTTAGTAGACCGAGCAATTAAACTTTCGTCTAAACAATTTCATAAACAAAATTTAAAATTAATAACTAACATCCTTATAAATAACAATTACTCACTTACAAACTAAATACTTCTTGTAACTTACAACCTAACTGTTTGGGTTCTGATTTTAATATTCCTGACTCGGTATTTCAAAACAAATATATATATCAATACCTTATATACTTAATATTTCGGAAAAAAATAGAAAGAGAATTAAAGAAATATAACATCAATACAGCTTATAAAAATTACAATACAATAGGAAAGCACATATACACAAACCTCAAAGACAAAACACCTATCAACATGCTATCTGACTTAGTTTATCAAATTGATTCTAATAATTGTATTTCTACTTACATAGGCGAAACAAAACGACTATTGAAAAACCGAATATACCAACATAAATACTCAATTAAACAAAACTTAATTTCACAGTCCAATAAAACTGCACTCACAGATCACACTATAGAAACTTTCCATAACTTCAAATTTTCAACACCTAAAATTTTACATAAAGAGGCTAACACGCGTAAAAGAAAGTGCTTAGAAATGATCGAAATTAAAAAAAGCCCAAATGCTATCAATTATAAAACAGACATTGAAAATCTAAGCACTATTTACCATAACTTATTTAAATAACTTCATCATTACTATTCAGCATATATTTATTTGAGTAAAACTGTTCGAATTTTTCTTTCCAATTCTATAGTTGCCCCTAAATTTTATTTTAATAACTTCGTCGCATCAATTTTTCCGAAATACGGACCTGACCTTAAGTTAAATATGCGTACGCATACTTTTGACATCTTGCATTTTTCCTTATTCTGGCAGCTTGTTTCATCAAAACAAGATGTCTTTCACTCTATAAAACGTTTATTTGTTTAATTACATTGACTATTTTATAGTTAATGTTTAACCTCAATCAATAATGATTGTTTAAAAATTGTCATCATTTTATCTGTTTTGACGCCGTATACTTGCAATGTGGCTTATTTAGTCACTTGCAAATTTTTTTACTAATTATTATAAACTTTCCTGGAAGCCATTTTGGTAAGCCTTGAAAAATGTTTGTGTGTTCACTTAATCTAATTTTTAATCCTTGTATTTTAGTTATAACGCATCTTAATCATTTCTGATGAAACCATCTAAAGTGGCGAAACGTCAAATAATTTACCAATTTATATATGTGTGACTTTTGTACCTTAAGGAACAACAACATAGTTTTGTACTTCAATATACTTTTTGGCTAACTATCTCTCACAACTGTATTATTGTGAATCTGAACGTTTAGTACTCTTTCTTTACTTTTTACTTATATGAATTTTCTTATCATTTCGTTATTTTCCAGTAGGTACTACTTAGCATATTTTTTCGCTGTCATTTCTTATTAGTGTTTAATTTCATGGCCTACTAACTTCATATTAGAAAATCTTTTATATTTTTGTTAACATCTCTCCAATAAGTAAAAACTTTTCACGTATTTTATACATAGTTGTAAAGCTCTTTCTAAAGACTATCTAACTAACCAAAAATCGAATATGGTTGGCATATGAAAAACAAAAGATAGCACTAATAACTTGAAAACAAATGAAAATCGGGGGTTTCTGTTTACATAAAAAAATGTCTTAAAAAAGTGTCTGAACATTGTAAAACTTTAGAAGAGGTCACAATAGGTGTTATCGAGTTATTGAGGAACATTGAAATTGGCAAATTTTGGTTTTTTCAAATGATCTTAAAATTTAAAGAGTTATGGTGAATTTGAAATGAGATTTGTGACGAGTATTGAATTCTGCACAACATTCCCCATCTAACCGTTGCTCTATGTTTTCTAATAACCGAGATACCAATGGTGCGCATCGAAATGTGGACACAGTTATACAAAATGGGCTTGGATTTGAATGTTTAATGAAATTTTTAAAAATCTTATAGACAATTCGTGTTAGCGTGCTTATTTTTGACGCTTCACACTTGTGAAAAAAAGGTGCACATCTAACACTTGTGGTCTAAATATTTCTGAAAGCATACAGGGCGTGTCAAATTATCGCGGCACTATTGCTCACTTTCTTACATCTACAAATTGAAATAACAAACTACAAATGTACGGCTATTAGAGAATCTGTCTAAATTACGACCCCTTGAGTATATAAGTTTTTCATAGTTTTCTGCTCGAATTTAAGCATTTAGTATTCTATGCAAGCTTTTAGTAACTTTAAGCGCACGCTGTATAGTTCGCTTTTGTTGGCCTTTGCAAGCCCGGCCTGAATTCCTGGAAGCAAGCGTGCTAGGTATCGGACTCGGTCTCGTTGCGAGCTTTGAATATCGATTTTGTCTGGAGTCGAATGAGAGAGAATGAATGGTTTTAGCGCGGTTTTCGGCTCTACGGTGCACAGCTGCAGCAACCCCCCTTTCCATTTATATTTTGTCGGTTGCAGCGTGGCGTAGTTTTGTGAGTCAGTTAACACCCGGTACGAGAGGCGAGCAGTTGAGCTTTGAGGCGCGCGGCCAGCATCGTCCACTTCGGGGTGGAGGTCGCTGAACGCATGCGAGTTTGTTTTTTCTGTTGTGGGAGTTGGTCTCAGGCCTGGTTAAGGACTACAAGCGGTGTTGTGTGGGTGTTTTTAGAGCTTGAAGGGAGTCGAGTACTATGGTGGTGCTTCTTCAATATTACGCCAGCCGCTTCTCTTGTCGTGGGCCGTTGAGCCATCAACATTGTGAGGCTTCTTTCTGAGAGCGGCTACCCTTGGCGAGTTTGTTGTGCGAGTCCCGGCGCATTTGATCACATTATTGACCCCAGTTTGGGGACCAGTGAGGAATGGCATCATTTTAGACCCTGCTTTGCGTCCGTTGGAGTCACCCGTTTCTTGTAGCGACTAGGCCAGCCGCTAGTCGGACGTCGCTTCACACACCGCAGGCGAAGCTATGTGATAAGGTATTTGTACTAGACCTAAGCCGCCCGCGCTCAGTATGAATGCGCGCTAAAGTTACTAACCTTTGCTGTGTCGCCCCATTGTGCATTAAACAGTGCAGGCACCCTAGTTACATACAGGCCCTTCCGCCATTAGTGCTAAATTTACTAACGCTCGGTATAAATGGCCGGTAAATTAACTAACCTTTGCTGTGTCGCACATTGTGCATTAAATAGTGCAGGCGCTCTAGTTATATACAGGGCCTTCCGCCATTTGTGCTAGATTTACTAGCGCTACATATCTTATTTATGTGCTTTAGTTATGTACCCCTTCTATGTACTATATGTGTGAAGGTCAATATATTCACTTGTCAAATGTCCCCGCTACATTTTTCTTTGTGTTTTATGTGAGCTTTCAGGGTAAGCCTTCTGTAACGTCGTCGCCCGATTGGCGGCTAATGTAAGATCTATGTAAAGCGGATCATGGAGAATCCGGTGAGCGTTAAGGTAGGTTCAAGCGCTTCAGTTGCCGGTTTTAAGGAGTCTCCAAGTTGCACCCATACTCTGCCCCGTTTGCCTTTCAGGGTTCAGTCAGACGCGGGTTCAAATGCCGAATCCCGTGGCGCCCTATTATTTTCTACCATCCTGTATAGGACCACGCCCATCTCCCTGAGCGTATTCAGCCGTGGCTATTAGTCTGTTTTCGAGAATTCCAAGGTAAGTGGTGACGTTTTCAGGATGTGATAAGTTTGGTGGCACTCTCGTACCCCGAGGTGTTGTAAAAACAATTTTACACCGTAACAATACGTGTATTGTTTATGCTGGTTAAAATCCTGTAAACAAAACAACTAAACTTTAAATGCTAAAATCATAACAGTTGAAAAGCGCATCAAATAATATTTTGACGGAATAGACAAATTGCGAATACCAACTTTGTCCCCATTCAAAAGGCACCCAGTTATCGGGAAAGAGAGAAAGCTACCTGCGTAAGTAGTTTAACAGGTACTTAGTTCTTAGAAATAGCATCTTTCTGCGAAAAATATATGGACCCATACAGGAGAATGAACAATGGCGAATACGGTATAATCATGAGCTGGCAAAACTGTACAAGTCTCCTAATATAGTTAGCCATGTGAAATTCATGAGGTTAAAATGGGCTGGACACTTAGAGCGAATGGAAGAGTGGCGAATACTAAAAAAGATATTCAGGTCTCAGTTTGACTGAAAGAGAGGAAGAGGAAGGCCACGGCAACGATGGCAAGAAAATATCAAAAAAGATGCCTTGGAAATCCTCCAGATACGAAACTTGCATGCAGTATCAAGATATACAGTCCCATGGAAGAAAAGGATTGAGGAGACTCAAGCCCACTAAGGGCTGTAATGCCACGGAAGAAGAGAGAAGAAGATGGACGAATCATTTGTAAAAAATCTTTTAAAGAACTTATAACCGCCCCAGATACAGAAATCAGTTCGTGCCATAAATTGGAAGATAACTTCCTCACCTGTAAAAGAACTCAAAGGCAAAATATTCGGTTGGCTGCGCAATTGTTATCAAATACAACGGCAACTGCATTTAAAAGATATGTTTTGTGCAATAAACAGCAAGCAGACGATCTTGGTGATTTTATAAATATGATCAGTACATAGTTTGATATTATGAATTCGTATACCCCAATGACTAAAATTTTGAATAAACAACCCCATGGAAAAAGATTGGAAGAGCAAATCGAAACACCAAATAAAGTCAAAGAAACATTCGGGGGACTACGTTGTATAGGAAAAAATTCCTTGCAGGTGCTCCAAAAAGGAATTATTGTTTTCTGCATATCTATGCAAACACTGCATACCAAATTAGTCGAAAAGTATACAAAATAACTTACATTTTGACGCATAGGTTAAATCAAGATTCTTTGAAAATTTTATTATTTTTTTTCGAAGGTAGGCATTTTTGTATTGTAGTGTATAATTCTAACGGTGCTATCAAAATTATTTTACTCTTGTAGATAAGGACTAGAGGTGGTTTTTTCACGATCATCCATCCCCACTTGATGCTATTTACAGAGTTAGAATGATACTCTTGGGAAAAATCCAGGCATCGTTCAGTCAAACATCATGAGGGCTTAGACTCCGAGAAATATGTTGTCGCTAGTGCTTTTAAACAAGCTAAAATTACTAAACTGCAGCTGCCCGAAGCACCCCTGGCATCAACAGAAAATAATGAATTTTCTAATACCGAAACTTTAACGAATGCTTCAATGCAACTACTTCAAACAAAGCAGAAGTAGTACGTTGGGTACGTGGCTAAAAAAGCCAAAAAACTGCACTTTTTGATTGGAACGTGCCACTTTCTGTGGTCATAGTTGATACCAAAAGGTAACTTTCCAGTTAGGAAGCCACTGGAAAATTCGTGTAGAACACCAAAATGGCGGCTATTAAAGATTGGCGCACTAAATTTTGTTATATCTCAACTCCTAATGGTCCTATTTCAATTTTCTTTGTTTTGTATGATAGCTTTGTGAAGGGAAAGCTTTTTTGTCCCTATATATTATTATGAGACACAAATGTCATTATTAAATAAAAATTAAAATAAATAAATTTGGTAGATTAATACAATCAAATTTAGAAAAGTTTAGAATAAGATTGTTGGTTAAGTTGAAATTGAGTTGTGGAAGTTAAATTTGAGACAATTTAGAATTTATTTTGAAAATTATAGCAATTGAGTATTCAATCATGGTGGTGGAAATTAATATGAAAGATAAGCTAATGTTACATGTGACAAATATGCTTCCTATTAGAGTATAGAAATGTAGTAGGTATAAATCAGATCATTTAATTTTAAAAGAGTGTAGTAATAATTGTAAAAAGCATAAAGTAATTGTGTTTGAATAGTAGTAAAAAAAATTATATAGACATATTGTGGAAAAAACTTCTTTTGAATTAATAAAAACTTGAAATTCTGCCTTTATTTGTATGAATAATTGGGTATAATACAAATAAAAAGGTATTAACAAATCTGCGAGGTGAAAAATAAGTGGAAATGTAATTATGAAGTAATACAAGTATACAGTTATTGAAGCGATTATGGAATATGGTTTAATTAGATACAAGTAAGAAGTAAATAATAATATTTAAATGGAATTGGATTATTTAACACATACAAGGAATAATTTATATTAATTACTGGATTTGGTGATTGTACGGACGACGAGTCGATCATTTGAAGGGAGTTGCTGATGTAACTGATTGAATTGGATTGTTCTATTTGGTTGATTACTACAAAGTAGGAGCTGGGAAAAATAGAAGGTTAGTTTGGGTAACATCTGTTAGTGGGAACTTACCAAGAAGCTGTTAGGTTGACAGTAGCGTGCAAGAGTGCAAGGAACAAGACCATATCTGCAAGCAGCCAAAGTTTTGACAGGTTGGTGGAGCGTGGAAGCTGTTCTATCGATGAGCTGAGCTGTGAACGTCGGGAGCAATAGTGTTTTGAGGTGACTAGCAGTGAAAGTAAGAGAGATTCAGGTTGGTTTTAATTAGTTCTATAGAAGAATATTGAATAAAAAACAATTAAATGAGTGAAATAAATATAACACAGTACTTACTTTAGTGAGTTGAGTCATTGATTTGTGAGTAGAAAGAATATTTGTCATTTTTGGTTTGATTATTGTTTGATAGTTGTTTAAAGTCAAACTGACATTTAGTAGCAGTCAATAATTAAAAGTCATTATAAAATTAGAATATCAAAAAACAGACAACTAGATTAACGAACCACCCCTGTTAAGAGTCTCAAATGCATTACATTTATTAAATTTAAAATTTCAAATTAAATCAATCAATTTGAAAGAAAATAGTATAGGTAATATTCATAATTAAATAAAAGGCGTCTCAACGTTACATTCCATTCCATATATATGGTCGCCCAAAGTGGTGCTGCCATTCCACTACATATTTATGGTCGCCCAACGTGGTGCTGCCAGTCCATTCCAATATTTATCTCTACACCTTAAGGGTTCTGCACAATTTTCAAAAACCTGAAAATGTTACTTCTCTCACGAATTTCATTGATAAGTAAGTTTTTCATTGTGCTCAATGTCCCTTTTTTACCCCACAAAAAGGGTTTATGTATATGGGATTCCGTATATGTTAAGAAAGACTTGTTGTCATAAACAACATTGATATTAATTATTTTGAAAAAATTTTTGACATTAAGGCAACAAGCTTTTACAAACAAAAAACGACTAAATACTAAGAAATACTCATATAAATTAACTGTTTCTATACAGCTCTTATCCTCTAGTATTATGTTTTGCTCCTCTCCTCTTATACAGATTTTTTCAGTTTTGCCTATATTTATCTCAAGATCCCATTTTCGATACTCGTCTATTAATTTTCTTTTCATGTATTCGAGGTCATCATGATCTTGTAGCAATATCACTTTGTCGTCGGCAAAACATAATGTGTATATAGTGTTGTTGTTTTTAAGAGGAATTCACATACCATTACATTTTCTCTTCCATATTTTGAGGGCCTGTTTTAAATAAATTGGTGATAGAGAACATTCCTGTTTAAGTCCCTTGGTAACTGTGAAGCCTTGAGATAATCTACCTTTAACTTTCACTCTGGCAGTCATATGTTCATATAGTTTTTTTACTGCTTTTATAATACCATTATGCATGTTGGTTTTCTCTGTTTTCCATAGTTTATTCAACGGTACGTTGTCGTACGCTTTTTGCAAGTCCACGTATAGCATATGAATTTCCTGATCAAAGGCCGTCTTTTTTTCTATAATTTGCGTAATACAGTATAGATGGTCAACTATAGATCTGCCAGCTCTAAATCCTGCCTGTTCTTCTGCCTCTAAGTTTTTATACTCTTCTTCGATTTTATTCTATAGGATCTTTCCATATATTCTACTTAAGGTACTAGTGACAAACAGTCCGCGATAGTTTTCGCAATTCTCTTTATTGCTTTTTTTGTAGATGGTGGATATCCAAGATATTCTCCATTCTTTTGGGACTTCTTCACCGTTGATACATTTCTCAAATAGTATTTTTAAGTGTTGGTGCAGTTTATCATCTCTCTCAACAACAACAACGGAGGAGGAGGAAAAGAGATCTCTCTCTTTTCCTCCTCCTCCGTTGTTGTTGTTGAGAGAGATTATATTTTAGTTTTCTCACTTTCATGTTTTGGAACTCACTTCTCTTCTCTGTTAATAAATCTTCGAAGTAATTTTCCCATTTTTCTAATGTTATTAGTGATATTATATCTCGTTCTTGACTTCGTCGTAGGTTCTTTAATAGTTTCCAGCTCTCCGTGCTTGTTCTTCCACCTAGATATGTATTTATACTATCACAATTTCTTTCCCAAGTTTTATTTTTTATTTCTGTTATTTTTTGTCTAACTCTAGTTTGTGCTTTTTTATATTCCACTTTATCATAATTTCTGTTTGTTGTTAAGCATTCTGGTATTTCTTTTTTTTGATTGCTATTTCTTGTTCAATTTCCATATCTCACCAATATGGTTTGTTTTTTGTTGTTTTGTTTTTCGTAAAGCCCTAATGATTCTCTGGCCGCGGCCATGGATACATTCTTTAATATATTCGTAGTGATTATCTGTACCTGTAAAATCCTCTCTGTTCAGTTTATCTGTCAGACGGTTTTGATATAAATGTCTTGTGCTATCCTGATCAAGGCTGTCTAAATTGTATCTTACCGACTTGCATTCAGTTCCCAAATCATCGTGAACTGTTGTATTTGTCTGTGTCTGTTTAAAAGATGGCAATATCATTTGTTGCTTTTAAGAAATAATGGTCACTTCCACAGGATTGTGCTCTACAAGCTTTCACATCATGTGTCCATATTTTGTTGTTTGTCTGGTAATTGTATAATCTATGATGGATTTAATATTTCGTGTCTTTTGTGTACATGTATATTTGTGGATATCGCGATGTTGGTAGAATCCATGTAATATTTTTAAGTTGTTCTGTTCACATAATGTTATGAGTCTACTTCCATTGTCGTTTGTAGTTTCTTCTTCATGTGGGCCTACTACGTTATTGTTAATATTTTTCCCAACTCGGACATTAAGGTCTCCAAGTATTATAATTTCCCTGGATGTTCCAATTTTTTTTATTTCGTCATTAAAGTGTTCATAAAGGTCATCTTTCTTAGCAACTGTTGCGTCATCATTGATTCCATAGATCCCTAATACTGTTATTTATAACCCCATATCGTTAGTTCATTTTTATAATTCTACTGCTAACTGGTTCCCAAGTTTTTATGTGTCTTCTCAATTTTTTCTTATCATTATGGACACTTCTTCTTTTGCTGTTTGATCTTTTGATACTCACTGTAGAAGTGGTCGTAATGTCCTAAGTTCTCAGACCCTTGTCATTTTCTTTTTGTTTCAGTAATAACAGCTATATCCACATTTAAATCTTTGAGTTCAAATGTCACTTCATTTATTTTCTTTGAAAGGCCCTGTACATTCCACGTACCGTACATCATCGTCCGTTTCTTTGCCATAGTCGTTGTCGTTTGATTTGTCCATTTCCGAGGCTTTGGTTAGGTTTTTTTAAAACATTTTTTGTTGTTTTCATAAGCGCTGAGGAGTTGGCCCAACACGCAACCCCCAACCTAGAGGACCAGATATTTATTTTCGAAGTATCCTTCTCTTAGACAGATTGCTTCTTACTTATTTCATATCCTAAATATGTTACATTTTTTTTGCATAAATTTCGTTTTCAGAAATAATAAGATATCATCAACATAATGCACACAAAAACTTCAAATTGATTTAAATCTTGTGCATTGCTCTCACAAGTGCAGCACATAATGTAGAAAGACCAAATCGTACCACTTTAAACTGAAAAATCTTCCCATCAATACTGGAACCTGTATACTTCCTCGACTCTTCATGCAATGGAATAAGCCAAACGAGTTTTTAAATCTAACTTTGTTCGTATCTTTTTAATCCCATATTCTACTTAACAACCCATCAATCGTTTATGTTTCTTAACTACTACCAAAGGATTAATAAAACTACGTTTTGAAGATTCAATTACTCCATCTTTTACTATTTTCTGTATCTCCTTCTTAACTTGTGCTCTTAATGCAAAAGTAATTGGATGACTTACTATTAAAGCTATTTGATTCGTCAACCTGTAACCTGTGAATATATTTCTGTGCTTGACCTACTTGTTCTTTAAGAATCTCTTTATTTCTGTTAATTATTTCTAATATTCGGCACTTAAAATGTAGATTTTTCTCACCTATTTTCAAATCATTCAACCAATACCCCTCTATCAGTATAATCATTCTTTGTATTAAATATTGTATTATTATTGATTATAATACCTTTTTTCCATTTCAATGCGTCTCCAATACTCTTTGATTGGCAACACTTATTTTCTTGGCAGCTACTTTTGGTTCTGTTCCAAGATTTAATTACCCCTTTAGATGAATGCACTTTTGCTCCCCATCTATTTTTATTCCCAATTGTTGAATTACGTCGATTTCCAATACCACATCCACACTTAGGCTTTTTACTATAAACAATCTAACAACACCTTCCCATGTTTTAATAATTATTTTAATATTCAACATTCTGTTAGTAGTTGATATTTTCCTTTTGGTTGCAGATAACAAATCTATTTTATTGACTTTAATTATGTTTTTATGTAAGACATCTAAATTCTTTAAATTATCTCTATTTTTATTAATGATGCCATAGCACCACTATCTATTAATGCTAGATATTTGTTATTATTTAAATTGACTTTTATAATTGATAAAGTGGAAATATGATTTTCTTCCTCCTCTTCTTCTAGTAACATTTTTCATTATTCTCAAAATTAGTGTTAAAATCCGTGAGTTCTTGATTAAATTTTAAAATGACTATTTTACATATTTACACTTCCGAGTTTTTAATTGTTATCTTAAAAATCCTTGATTTCATCTTCATTGGTCTTTTTATCATCCTTGGCCTCTTTAGCTACTTGCTTTCATTTTTCCAATTCAGCACGAATGCTCACCAGTTCTGTAATTCTCAATTTGTAATCATCTTGTAATTTATTATTTTGTTCACTCAACTTCCTTAACTGTTGATCTGAAAATCCTTCTTTCTTATTCAGAGAAGAATTGTTAATTTCTTTACAAGATGACCTCCAACATGATTGTGGCACACATGAAATTGTTATGTCACATGGACCTACCACAATTCTTCGACGTTGTACCAAATATTGCGTCTTTTTTTGTACAGCAGACAATTCTGACTGCATATTCCGTACTTCATTTTTAATTTCGTTTAATTATTCTTTTACATTATCAAGTTTCTTTAAATTTCCATCTTCCATTAGAATGATGTTACTTCATTATTTGCCTCTGCTTCCTGCATTTCCATTTTTGTTGCTTCTATCTCCCTTTACATTAAATTGACTTTTCATCTATCTTTTGGTTAAAAGTTTCTTCCAGTTGTTTGATTTCTTCTTGCCTTTTACTCTTCTCTCATTCTAAATCTCCGCTTTACAATTATCTAACATTATATTAATTCTATCAATTTGTAATTGTAGTTCTTGTTTATTTTCTACTAGAATTTTGTAAAATTTTCCTTTTAACTCTTTCATTGATTCTTCTATCTTTTCTGCATGGACTTTTTGATCTAGCAACTTCTCTGTAGTATTTGGAATGGCTGCCTGTAATCTGCTTTCTCTTTTTCAGCATCCTTCTTACTTTTCTCTGCCTTTTCCTCAATTGACTGTTGTAAATCCTTTTTCAACTCTGCTGCATTTTTCTTACTTTCCTCTGCTTTTTCCTCAATTGGCTGTTGTATATCCTTTTTCAACTTTGCAGCATTTCTTACCTTCCTCTGCCTTTTCGTCAATTGGAATTCTGTATTGAAGTCTGCAATCTGCTTTCTCTTTCCTCTGCTTCCTTTTTTGACCTTTCATTTTCTTCCATCATTTGTTGCATCACTACCATTAACTGTTTCATACTGTCCTCTTTTACTGTCTGTTCTTTTTGAATTCGTACCCGATCTCGTTGTACACCTACCTCTTGCTGTACTTTTTCCCATTCTACCTTTGCACCACTCGCTACTACTTCCATTTCTTCCTGTTCCTCACCTTTTTTCTCTTCAGTCCTTTTACTTTTCTGTGTAATCCTTTTATCAGCCATATTTTATGTTAAATACTCAATATGTATTTATTTTTATTAAAACCTTTTATTGACATGTAAATCTATGTACTTTGTTCAACAATTATCAACAATGAACCTTATTATCAGCTTTATTGAATTACTATTGCTTGTCCTGTCTTATTGTATTTTTACTAATTTCCAAAAGAAATCAAATATGACACTCTTAATTACTTTTACAATCCTCTCGCTTGGGCCGCCATTTATTTATGCACTGGCTACTCTTTTTAAATTATGCCTTTTAATATGCAAACTTTCAAATATTGATATGATAGCGCCTGAAACTCTTACAGGGTTGGGTTCCGTTATCTAGTTACTTTGTTCTGTGATTTTCAAATATTTTAAGCTATTCATTCAAATCGAACGTCACTTCTAATGTCAATCAAATGCCAACAACAATTTTCAAATCTCAATGACAAATGCCCAATCCTTAGAATGGTACATTATAACATTAAATAACACAGTAAGTTATTGCTTCTTAATTAATTTCACCTTTTAAAATGTCTTTATTTGCTTTCTAGTTGGTATACTCTAAGAAATCAGCCACCTTGTTATATTCTACTTGCACAATGTTCAAGCAACTGCAACCTATCCTTTAGCCGCAATCAACCCCTCTAAACAGCTTCCTGCAATGCAGCTCTCACGCATAGACCACTAGTCCCAAGCGTCGTCCAACACCAGGAAACCCAAAATCCTCGACAGCAACCAGCCAACACGAGCAAACCGGACCCCCCCCCCCCCATTACAGCAACCACCTTCTATAGAATGTACCTTCTTGCCTGGCTGACACCCTCCTAGACTCTCCACTCAACAACAGATTGATTGATGTACCCTTTTCTATTTATATTACTTGTCAAATGTATTCTTCTAAATAAAGCTGTTCCAATATAACTTTTCAATTATTCACTTGTAAATAACAATCTTGTATCCATTAAGTTTTACCACCTGCCAATTATCTTCTGTAGTTAATTCTTCGCTTCTCTTACTTCTTAATATTCACTTTTTTAAAACAGCACGTAGATTTAGTTATTACCCTTTTTAAATAAACCAAGGCATTTTCACAGTAAAAGAGGGTTAAATTCAATATTTTTAATTAGACCAAACGATTTTCTTACATATTTTCAAGTTGTTATTTCTAAGAATCGGAAACAAACTTCCCAACTACTACATTTTCATTCTTTATGCCTTTTAGTCTGTATTATTATTTGATATCCACCTACTTTAATTCCACCCTTATTAGAATTTTGCATTTGTCATTGTTTCTCTCAACCGTATTTTAAATATTCTCTTTATTTTCAAACCACCTGTAACCTTTCAATAGCTATCATTCAATTACAAATTTGCTTTGACTCAGATTTATTCAGGAAACTTTTTAAACACCATCGACTATTATAATGGGTTGATATGGATTGTAATAACATTCCATTTTTTTACAAATTTTAATTTTATTTATGAACATAGTATAGTCGTATCATAACAATATGTATCAATATTACAAGGTGTTATTACTGATCTTATGTATATTGTTATGTTACTCTATGTGTGTGTTTTGGATAAATTTAGAATCTATAAAAGAAATTTGAGAATATCAATACAATCTATTTTGACCAATTCAAAGGTAGAGGATGATTGAAACAAGTTTATTAAATAAATCTAATTTGGAACAAATTATTAAGGAAATAATAACTATTGAACGTTTTACATGTGTTTTGAATCTAGACAGTTAATAGATGGTCTTATCAAGAATGACGAATGCAAATTCTGATAAGAATTTAAATTTAGTAAAGTAGGTAGAGATCAATAAATATTAAATGAGTAGAAGGCATTAATAATAGAACATATGAGCACCTACAGGCTACCACAGTGGCAATAGAAGACTGGAAAGGACCGCTGATACTCTCTGCAGTATACTGTCCTCCACGACATAATAATAAACAAGAGCAATACGAACATTATTTCCAAACCTTGGGTAACAAGTTCATTTCGGGGTGGCGATTACAACGCGAAACACACACAGTGGGGATCACGGCTAATAACAACCAAAGGAAGAGAATTAGTAAGAACACTCAACAATAACGGAATGCACTATATCTCCACAGGAGACCTACACATTGGCCATCGGATCCAGCAAAAATTCCCGATTTACTTGACTTGTGTGTCATAAAAGGAGTTAATCCAAACTATTTTAAGGCTGCATCGTGTCTCGACCTCACAGGTGAGCACTCGCCAATCATACTAACCATGGGAACTCGAGTGATCCTCAATTCGAAGTATCCTAGTCTCTGTAACAAATACACGGACTGGAATGTTTTCAGAGAGATAATTGATGAACCTTACCGCTCGATGTATCCTTAAAACCAAAAGAAGATCTATTTACTGCAGTAGAATTATTCAATCAAACCATCCAGCACGCTGCATGGACTGCGACACCACCAAGCACACAGAATATCGCTTCTATTGATTGTCCTATCATAGTGAAGAAAACGATCGCCAAAAAACGTAGACTACGTAGAATATGGCAAACTACCAGGCACGCTGATGATAAGAGAAGGACTCAACCGCAAAACGTTCAAACTAAAACAACTTCTATCGAATATCAAAAATGAATCGGTTCAAAATTACTTCCAGCACTTGTCTCCGACAGAAGCCACAGAGTACTCACTCTGGAGAGCGACAAAGAAAACTAAAGCAGCCACAGCAACATGAAACACCATTGCGCCTTCCAAATAACACTTGGGCAAGAAGTACTGAAGAAAAAGCACTTGCATTTGCCAACCACTTGGGAACAGTTTTCACACCGTTTAATTCTAAAGTCACGCAAGAAGAAGAACAAGAAATCCAACACTACCTAGAAGCACCGTTTCAACTGAGCCCACCAATTCCGAAGTTCAATCTTAAACAAGTTCAGACCATGCTCATAACAGAACTAAACCCAAGAAAAGCACCCGGCTACGACCTAATTACAGCAACAGTGTTGAGAAAATTGCCAGAAAAAGGGTTTGTGTTCATCACCTATCTCTTCAATGCAGTACTGCGCTTAATACCCAAACCTGGCAAACCACCTACTGATCTATCTTCTTAGAGACCAATTAGTCTATTGCCACTATTGTCCAAAGTTGTTGAACAAGCTGCTCTTAAAGAAACTACTAAGTACCTATAATTTTAGACAACAATCTCATACCTGATCACCAGTTCGGTTTTCGAAAAAATCATGCTACCATTGAGCAAGTCCATCGTGTTGTTGGCAAAATTACAAAGGACTTTAATGACAAACGCTACTGCTCGGCCATTTTCATAGACGTCTCACAAGCGTTCGACAGAGTGTGGCATCAAGGGCTTTTGTTCAAAATCAAAAGGATACTACCCTCAGACTATTATGAAATCCTCAAGTCTTATCTAACTGACAGGCACTTTCTCGTCAAATACGGAGATTATCGCACGCCCCTATTTCCTATACACGCAGGTGTACCCCAAGGCAGTGTGCTGGGCCCGCTATTATACCTACTTTTTACAGCTGATCTTCCCACCACTACTTCCACCATGGTAGCCACATTCGCAGATGACACTGCAGTACTCTCTTCTCACTCTGAACCCCATATAGCAAGTCACAATCTACAGGAACATCTGCAAGAACTCTAACTTTGATTCAACAAATGGCGTATAAAGGTAAACGAAGAAAAGTCAGTGCAAGTGACCTTTGCCTTAAGAAGAGGTACCTGTCCTTCTGTTATGCTCAACGGCACACCAGTACCGCAAGACGAACATGTAAAATACTTGGGACTTCATTTAGACCGACGTCTGACTTGGAAGAAGCATATATTCACCAAAAGGAAGCAGCTGGGTCTTAAGATTCAAAAAATGTACTGGCTCTTAGGCCGAAAATCTCAACTGTCCATTGATAACAAAATTTTGCTCTATAAAGCCATTATAAAGCCAATATGGAGTTACGGCATACAACTCTGGGGAACTGCAAGCAACTCCAATATCGACATTTTAAGGCGCTTTCAATCCAAAGTCCTACGATCTATGGTAAACGCTCCCTGGTTTGTTCCAAACGAGGTTATTCAACGTGACTTGGGCATCTTCTCAATCACAGATGAAATTAAAAAATATAGTGTCCGCTATGCTACTCGTCTTAGTTTTCACCCAAATGTGCTAATCGAGCCCCTCCTAGAGGAAGACGACGTCCAGCCTAGACTTAAAAGAATAAAACTTTCCGATCTTCCACGCCGTTTTTGAGTGACAGTGAGTAGTGCGCGTTGTGTTCGTAATGAGTGCCGTGCAATCGTAACATTACAAACTCTTGAGCTTATTAACGGGAACTCTCATCGGTTTGTTTCTGTTGTGAAAAATAAATTTAACATTAACTGTTACTTGTAGCTGTAGCTAATTTGTAAGCAAGTCGATACTCTGTACTGTAGCTCTAATGTATCTAACAATAGTTAAAACTGATTTGACAGTTATAATCATGTATAATTAGTGTAATAAAATATTCTCAACAGGTTATGGGTGCAGCACGCTACCTAAACGCGTAAAAGTGTAAATATCCAATGTAAATGACTCAAGACTAAATCAAAATTAACTCTAATTGGAGTAGCGTATGTGCGGTTTTGTTTTGAACTCGAACACTAAAAGAAAAAGTGCGCGTAACGACGTGACGTTCTTTTGTGACATCAAATCAAGAATATAACTGCTAACAAGTGCGTTTAGTGAATTATCTTGGGCGAGCTATGGATATATCAAAAATCCCTACAATCAAGCTAGAAGGCGCAAGTAATTGGGATCGCTGGAAGAAGCAAATGGAAATGCTACTAATCTGCTCCAAATCACTAGGTTATATCAACGGAAGCAACAAAGCTCCGATAAAACCGACCGCAACTGGCGATGCTCAAAACGATCAAAACGCCCTAGTAGCATACGAAAAAGCTGATGATGAGTTCCAAGTCAACGATGCTAAAGTAAGGTATGCTCTAATACAATATTTAGAAGATGAACCGTATAAAAAGCTCGGGGTTTGTGAAACGTCGTACGATGTGTGGCAAAAACTACTATCGTTTTATGAACAACGCGACAGCCACCGGCTCGATCGACTTGCAACTAAATTCTTTACTGCTGTAAAAAATGCAAATTCTAGTATATATGATTTTATTACCGAATTACAACAAACTTATAATGATTTTGTTATGGAAATGCGTAGCCAGTACAAAGTTGAACTACCGGAAGAATTGCTTATGCTGCGAATTACAGCAACATTGCCGAGCGAATACGATACTGTGAGACAAATTTGGGAAGCAACTCCACTTGCCGAACGCAAGCTAACTGTACTTATAGAACGACTTCGAAGTTTTGAAATTCGTTCAGCCGAAGACGAAACAAACACCGCCTTTGTTGCCAAATCAAAATTTGCCACAAACCAAAATAAAAAATATTGTTCGCATTGCAAAAAGCCAAGCCACAATGAAAGTCAGTGTTGGTCATTACATCCTGATAAAAAGCCAAAACGAAAAACCAAACAAAACTGCAGAGAAGCAAAAGTCACCAAAAATGAATTAACGAAAGATGATTCATCTGTCAAAAATAATTTAGGTGCATTCTTCGCGTCAGCCCTTGTTGCGTCATCGGAAGGAAATCCAAATCGATGGGTTTTTGATACAGGAGCATCAGCACACATGACATCAAACAAAAATTACTTTCGGTCGTATGAACCATTTCCAATCAAATACATGATAAAAACTGCCGATGGATCGGACATTTTAGCTCTTGGCTATGGCACAGTTGACGTCGAAGTTCTTGTCAATGACGAATGGAAAAATAACCAGTTAACTAATGTCTGGTACGTACCCAATTGTAAACCCAATTTATTTGCACTAAGTCCAACGCTACATAAGGGCTGCAAATGGGAGATCAATGAAAATGGCATACGCGGTCTACGAAATGGGTGTGTTGTTATTACTGGAGAACAAATCGATGGCTTACCCCATGTAAACATACGAGTCGTCATACCAGAATCACCAGCAAAAATTTACTTTGCAAACAAAACTGCCAGTCTGCAAATGTACCACGAACGGTTTGGCCATCAAGGAAAAAGTCACGTTAAAATGGTATTAAGACAACGCGGAATTCAATACGAGTCCGACGAGAGCGAGTTTTGCAAAGGATGTGTGTTAGGAAAACAAACACAACGTCATTTCGGATCAAGACACGAACGAGCAACGACAAGAGGTGAAACAATAAATGCAGACGTCGATGGACCAATGTCTGTACTATCACTTGGTGGATCAAACTATTTTGTTTGTTTCAAAGATGATTTTACCAAATATCGTCGGGTATTCATGATCAAAAACAAGTCTGAGGTTGCAAGTAAACTTCAAGTCTTTATCAATGAAGCGAAAACAGCCGGAATCACGATCAAATCATTTAGGTCGGATGGTGGAAAGGAGTTTGACTGCAAAGATGTTCATAAGGTTTTAGAAAACAATGGGATCGAATTCAAGAAATCTATGCCATACACACCACAACAAAACGGTGCTGCCGAACGGGAAACTCGAATCCTGACCGAATGTACAAGAACCATGATGCAAACAGCTAACTTACCAACAAAATTCTGGGGTGAAGCAATCAACACTGCAGCTTATATTTTAAATCGTACAGGACCGACACCAATCAAAGGAAAGTCACCTTACGAGCTGTGGTTTGACAAGTCCGCACCTAGAATCGACCAAATGCGTCCGTTTGGTATAGAATGTTATGCACTAGTGCCGAAGCAGAGGCGCCGTAAATGGGATGCTCGAAGTCAACAAGGTATTCTAGTAGGATATGAAGGCGACTTCGATGGATATAGAGTCTGGATACCATCACAAAGCAAAGTTGTTCAATCTGCCAATGTCTAATTCGTACCGGAAAAGCCGCTGGAACCAAGTATTGAAAACTTCATTGATAACTCACAGGAAGAATTAGTTTCAACTGTCGTGGACGAAATTGTTATCAGCAAAAATCAAGGTTCAGAGGAAGATGGACACGAAGATACTGAATCCACCTTGGACGAGAGTAGCGGATCTTACAGAGAAAGTGAAATCGGTGAAAACTCATCTTCACGATATTCACTTCGTGATCGATCAAAGATACAAGCTCCTAAATGGGAAAAGGACTTTCATGTCTACATTACCCAAAGTCAAACGCCAAATACATTCAATGAAGCAATGCAATCAGATGAAAAAGCATCCTGGTTAAATGCAATGAAGGATGAAATCTCATCGCTAGCTGAAAATGAAGTTTGGGAATTGGTTGATTTGCCTGTGGGAAAGCGAGTCATCAACAGTCGTTGGGTTCTAAAAAGGAAGACAAAAGAAAACGGTGAAATTGATAGATTCAAGGCAAGATTAGTCGCAAAAGGCTATGTCCAAGAATACGGTATAAACTATGATGAAACCTTTAGCCCCGTGGCTCGATTCGACACTGTAAGAACAGTGCTGGCAGTTGCCGCAAATGAACAGTTACAGTTGAGACAATTCGATGTTAAGACAGCGTTTCTGTATGGGGAACTAACTGACGAAATTTACATGACTCAACCTGATGGATTTGATGATGGGAGTGGCCGAGTTTGCAGACTTAAGAAAAGTATTTACGGACTCAAACAATCTCCCAGATGTTGGAATCAACGACTAGTTAACTTCCTAACAAAGACTGGCCTAAAGCAATCAACAGCCGATCCATGTCTATTTGTACGCAAACAGCAAGGAAGAAAACTAATAGTAGCCGTCTATGTTGACGATGGACTGATCGCAGGTAGTGATAATATAGTTATCAGCGAGTTCATCAACCAACTGAAGAATGAATTCCAAATCACAGTTGGTCAGTTAGAGAATTATCTAGGAATGCAAATCGAACAGAGAAAAGATGGAACTATCTTTGTACACCAGTCAAGTTATGTTCAAAAAATTATTGATCGATTTAACATGACGAGTGCCAACAAAGTTACCACGCCTCTAGTTGCTGGACAAGTTACTCAGGAACAAAGCCCTCCTATCAAGGATGTACCATATCGCGAAGCAGTGGGATGTCTAATGTTCCTAATGATTACAACCAGACCTGATTTAGCATACGCTGTTGGAAAAGCTTCCCGAGTATTAGACAAACCTAAGGTGAGTGACTGGTCAGCTGTAAAAAGAATGTTTAAGTATTTACAGGGCACAAAAGACTATGGTATCAAATTTCTACCCAGATGGAAAACAGGCCAACTTGAAGCATACAGCGATGCAAGTTATGCTGAAGACAGAGAGTCTGGACGCTCGACCAGTGGTGTAGTCTGCAGATACAGTGGTGGCATAATTTCCTGGAAAAGTCAAAAACAGTCTGTGACAGCACTCTCAACCACCGAATCCGAGCTAATAGCTGCTTGTGAGGGAGCTAAGGAGATCGTGTGGCTAACTAGGATGTTAAATGAATTAAGCGATTTAACTGAGAAGCCTGTATTATTAATCGACAATCAAAGCACAATTAGACTCATAGCAAATCCAGAGTTCCACAATCGCACGAAGCACATTAAAGTGAGATTTTACTATGTTCGAGAAAAAGTTGAAGATGAAGAAATGGATATAAAGCATGTGAGTAGCAATGATCAATTAGCAGATATCATGACCAAACCATTTGCAAGTGCTCGATTTGAAAAACTTCGTGAAATGATTGGTGTTAGTGCTAAATGCAACTAAAAACAAGCGAGTAATGCAAACGTTAATGTTTGGTTTAAGAGGAAGTGTTGTGAAAAATAAACTTAACATTAACTGTTACTTGTAGCTGTAGCTAATTTGTAAGCAAGTCGATACTCTGTACTGTAGCTCTAATGTATCTAACAATAGTTAAAACTGATTTGACAGTTATAATCATGTATAATTAGTGTAATAAAATATTCTCAACAGTTTCCAACATGTCTTCTGTATGTATTTTTATCGTATTGTCAAATCGCCTACTGAATGTCTCTAAGAGACAGATTGTAGTTAATAAATAAACTAAAAAAAAAATAAATATGTACCTATATAGGTATAAAAAATGTGTATTGTGTAAATGAACACCTGATAATATGGTTACATGGATTATTGTTTATGTAAATTCTCGAAGTTAGTTTTTATTCGGTGGCGGCTAATTGTTAAACCAAGCCAACTTGAAGGAACGCTTTCCATGCATCTTTATGCAATGATTACAAAAAAGCCGGATATTTATCAGAAGCAACAAAACGTGACTTTTCAGAAAACTGGCAGCTGGCGGCTTTTATTGACTGTGAAACATATCGTATTTATGAAGTAGGTATTTATATTATTTTTGATCGGGGTGTCGGCGATCTCTTTTGTCGGTAAGTACCTAATTGTTTAAAGCTGATTTTAAGAAATATAATATTATATGATGCTTACATTAATGCTGCGGTAATATGGGTGCAATGATAATTATTTGGTCATTTAATTTTTGAATTGGCTGCAGAGAAAATTAATTTTGTTAGTGATTGTGTTTTGAAGAAAGTTGAAGAAAAGTTATAAATATAGTAAGTACCTACATACATATCAATCATATATCAATCAATACACAGATAGTTACCTACATATTCTTAAATTGTATTAAGTAATAAAATTGTTATAATTTTTCTAGAACAGAAAAACGAAAAGGCTGTCGGGTTTTCAGTATCGAAAACAAAGTCTACAAAAAAAAAGAAGAAAAGAAAAAACTGGCCAATACTTTAGAAAAATATTTGAAGCCAGAAAATGTGTCAGCGGAAGCATTAGAATCAAGCTCTAGTTCTCTTTCCGGGCCACTTAATGAGCCGTGCGTCTAAGAAGTCGAAATAGAAATTATGAGGGAAGATTCCGAATCTGGGGGAGAGAAGGTGACTTCATCTGACTCGGAGTCTCGAAAACCAGAGAGAAGAGAAGTTGGTGACGCCGAAGAAGCCAGCACGTCATCCTCATCAAGGCTTTCTGAACTAAAGAAATTTGGCTGCTTATCAGATTCACAGCAGTCGCAGCAGGACACAGCAACCTCAGATGATCCTGGAGAGTGGCCTGAGATAATATCAACAACATTAACAAAAATATTTGTAGAAAGAGGGCCTGTTCAGGTAACGCAATTTAATTTTCGAAAAAATATTTCTACCGTTCTCTTCCAAATGGAGAAGAAATTAATAGACCGTGGTTAGTTTATTCAATAAAAAATAGTGCAGTTTATTGCTTTTGTTGTACAATATTTGGCAAAATTAAAAACAATTTTTCGCAAAAGAAAGGTGTGTCTGACTGGCAGCATTTGTCACTATTGATTTCAAGGCACGAAAAAAGTGATACTCACAATGCAAATGTTAAAAATCAGTTAGAACTTATAAAATTGTTGTCAGAACATGTGCTTCGGACTCAAAAGTCACAAAAAGATGAAACACGAATGGTAAATTATTTAGGGGACAAAATTCAGAATGAAATAATAGATGTCATTGGTAACAAAATTATAAATAATATTTTGGATTTAATTAGAAAATGTAAATACTATTCTATCATTCTTGACTGTACACCGGATATTAGTCATATCAAACAAATGACTATAATTTTTAGATTTACAATGTTGAATGAGTCCTCAAAAAAAATTGAAATACGCGAGCATTTTATAGAATTTTGTCCTATTAATGATTCAACTGGAGTGAGTTTAAGTGAATTTTTAATGAATTTACTTTCAAAGTTGAATTTAAATATTTACGACATGCGTGGCCAAGGGTAAGATAATGGGGCAAATATGCGCGGCAAACATAATGGTTTGCAAAAAAAAATTTTAGAAATAAATCCGCTAGCATTTTTTGTGTCGTGCACAGCCCATACATTAAATTTAGTAGTGAACGATGCTGCTAAAGTTTCTTTTGAGACTTCTGGTTATTTTGATATAGTTCAAGATTTATTTGTTTTTTTTTCTGCGTCGGTAAAAAGATGGTCAATTCTGAAAAAACACACAACAAATTTAAATTTAAAACCACTTAGTGATACACGGTGGTCTAGTAGAATAGACGCTGTGAAGCCCCTGCGTTACCAAATTGGGCAAATATATGATGCATTGGTAGAAGTAATTGAAGATCGTTTATCCGTACAAGACCACAGTGCTTCACATCAAGCCAAATCTTTGGCATTAAAAATTCAGAGTTATAAATTGTTGTGCTCAACAATTATTTGGTACAATATTTTAATCAAAATTAATGTTTTGAGCACGATGATGCAAAATCCTACTATAAATATAAAAACTTACTTAGAATTTGTTAGATTTTTTCTTAGCTCTTCGATCAGATGAAGAATTCAATAATGTTCTTACTGACGCTAATACACTTGCGGATGAACTCGGTATTGAACCTAATTTCCCTGCTGTTCAGTCTGTTAGACCACAAAGAAAACCCAGACAATTTGATTATGAACACAGTGATGAACCAATTATTGATCCAAAAAATTATTATAAAGTTAACGTTTATTTTAATATTAATATTATAATTTCTCTATAATATGTTTGATTTAACGGAAAACGAGCTATTACAATGTTGTAAAGATTTACATCTTCATCTAACTGATGATTCTAGAAAGGAATCAGATGTAGATGGAATAGAATTATTTGAAGAGATAAAATCTTTAAAATTACATCTTAAACCTACTTCAGCTGAAAAGTATCAGTTAGAGCCCCAGTCCATTCTTGAATATATTTTTGAAAATCAGCTCATAGCATCATTTCCAAATATGTCGATAGCTCTTAGAATATTACTCAGGTTACCAGTTTCAGTTGCGTCTGGTGAAAGATCTTTCTCCAAACTAAAAATTATTAAAAATTATATGCGATCCACAATGTCACAAAACAGATTAAATAATCTGTCTATAATAGCAATAGAAAGCGACACGATGGATTCCGTCGATTTAGAATTAGTAATTAAAGAATTTGCGGAGAAAAAAGCTAGGAAAGTTGCTTTTTTATAATTTTCTAAAATTTTGTTGTTTTTTTATTTATTTTATTCCACTATTTTTTTTTTTGTAAATTTTATTGTTAATAAAACTTTTTTAAATTTCTGTTTTTCACTTAAATTAATTTGATTTGTTACAGTTAAACTAGGTATATACTACATAAAATTTATATTTTACAACAAAAATGTAAATTTTGGGGCGGCAAATTTGGCTCTGCACACAGGTGGCCATTGATGCTGGCGCGGTCCTGGTACCTAACTAACTAATAATTTCACAAAAAAGGTGGTCTTTTAAAATGATTAATAAAATAATGTTGTATAGGTAGGTTTAAAACTAGTGGCGTATTTTTATTTTCTAGCGTATATTTGTTCTGTTCATTTTGAACCCAGTTGATTTGAACTGCCACTACAACAACGGCTTCTTAATTATACAACAAAAAGTACCAGAGTGCTAAAACCAGATGCTGTCCATACCCTTAATATTCCTGGAAAACGTACACCCAAAAACAGAGATAGTAGGTCACATAGACTGTTGAAGAGACAACGGCATCATGAAGTTAATGACATTTTAAAGGATGCAAACACTTACGATATTTGTTCAGAAAAAAACAACTCCGTTATCACCAGTGTTACCAAATAATGGGCAATTTTTTGATAGAATAATAATTTAAGCAAGTGTTTTAAAAATGTAATTTTAGTACAAGTCAAGAGGTTATAGTGAACCTTAAGGACAGAATATCGGAACTGGAAAGGCACAATTCTGAACTGAAACAGCAATTAAAGGAGGCAGAGAACGTCACTGTGAAAAAGTACGAAAATCTTTTGTCTAAGATTTTCACAGCAGGTCAGATAAGAAAATTACTTCGTCCTAAACAGGGAGCACAAATTCGCTGGACCCCAGAAGACATCGCCTCCGCTGTGTCATTGAGAAGCGTGAGCCCCAAAGCGTACCGATACTTGCGAACTCATAACTATTCTTTACCGGCATTATCTACATTGAGAAATTGGGTAACTAATTTTGATGTAAGTCGAAGGTTACTGAAGGGTGTTTTTAACTTGATGAGAAAAAAATCTCACGATTTAAAGGAAATGGAGCGAATCTGCATTTTGTCTTTTGACGAAATTCATATTTCCAACAAAATCGAAATTGATAGGAAGAAGGAACAAAAAGTCGGCTCTCACACGACTTGTCAGACTGTTATGGTGAGAGGTCTAGTGTCAAATTGGAAGCAACCTGTGTATTACCAGTTTGATCAGCCTATGACAAAACCAATTTTGGAAACAATTATTGCGGAACTTTATAACTGTAGATTTGTGGTAGTCGGAATGGTTAGTGATATGGGCACTACTAATACAAAGTTGTGGAGCGCCTTAAATGTTGGTCATAATAAAAATTGCTTTTTCCATCATCCTATCAACAGTGAATTGAAGATTTGTGTTTATGCTGATGTGCCGCACCTACTGAAACTCAGTAGAAATCGCTTGATAGACCATGGATTTAACATAGAAGGCCATATTATTAATGTCGATTATTTTCAAAGCCTTTTACATATATCCACTTCTGAGTTAACATTGGTTCCCAAATTAACTCAAAGTCACCTTCAAGTACAAGGAGCAATGCGTCAACTTGTCCGTCCTGTTGCACAATTGCTGTCGAATTCTGTAGCAAAGGCTTTGCATTATTGTGGTGAAAAGGGTCTTATGCCGAAAAACCGTCTCCGACAAATTCCTCGAATGCAATTGCTCGAAATCAATTGCTCGAAATCAATTGATCGAAAATCAAATTGCTCGAATATAACTTTTCTCGAAATACAAGTTCCTCGAACCGCAATTTCTCGAAAATGTTTTGCTCGAATTTATGTGGTCTTAACATCTAGAAATTTATGTTGGCATTAAAGAGGGAGCAGAGTTTGAACGAATTACGGATAGAACAATATGTCAGCGGTCAACAACACACCATAAGTCGAAGAATATATCGTGATAGTGCACAGAGACTTTTAAGATTAGTAAATAATTATGGACATGACAGAAATATATATGATTATGTCCGTGAAATAAAACACAACATATCATATTAAAAACACATAATATTTGGTTTTTATCATTTTTAACTTAATCACATACCTATACCTATTTTTTATTAATAACGGTTATAATTTGTAATTTGTGTTATTTTTAATATGTGATATTAACTTTATTTTTTTCGAGCAACAGATAATCGAGAAATTGCTGTTCGAGAAACTTGCAATTCCAGCAAAGTCACATTCGAGGAATTGACTTTCGAGCAACTGATTTCGAGCAATTCGTTTTCGAGCAATTTACCTAGAACCCCGAAAAACTGCTTCTGGCAGGAGGCTGCTGAAACTGTTCAACTTTTTAATGACTGGTTTGATTTATTGAATTCCAATTAAAAAATTTTTGGAAACTGCCCGTCAAGAAAAGCGTTTGGAACTGATATTGAATATCAAGCAAATTTATTGCAAAGTATGAGTGCCCTTATTAATAAAATGAGAGTGGGTAACCACAGGGACCTTATTCCTTTTCAGAAAGGAATATTACTGTCAAACAGGTCTTTGATAGAGCTGTATGATTATCTAAAAACTTCATATAAAGTCGAATACATCCTAACAGCTAGAACAAACCAAGACGTTTTGGATTTTTTTTCTTATATCAGAGGCATGGGTGCTACCAATGGTCATCCTTCTCCGCTCGACTTTGAGCACAGACTGAGGTGGTACATAATGGGAAAACATTCAGAAGCAATTTTCACCGAAAATCGGAATACTAGAGAGAGCAATGAAAAGTGTTTACACTCAATATACTAGAAGATCAATGTAACAGTATTCCAACAGGCAGCACGGATTCCAATGATATATCCATAACTCATAAAATGCTTTCAAACTTAACAGATAATGTTGAATCGACCGATGTACCATACGAGGAGGAATCACTTATGTGCAGTCCATTTGTACAACCAGCATATTTATCTGCAGACATGTTATGTGATGAAACAATAATGGAGTCTTTTGAAATAAAAGATAAAATAAATCAGGAGGCACTGCGATATATTGCTGGATATGCGGCTTTTAAATTTAAATCTAAATATACTTCAGGAATTCCGTCTTCTCAATCTCAACTAAACACTAAACATGCACCTGTCTGGATTGATTTTATCTCCAGAGGATCGTTATTATAACCCTGTGATGAATTATTCGATGCAGCTTTAGTTCTGCAAACAGAGTTCTTTGCAATGCATGGGAAATCTTTATCACAAGAAACAAAGATTTTCCAAACTCTTGCAGAAAGAACAGCGTCCAAAATAGGAACATCCAAGGTAGCATTTGAAGTACTTTTGTTACTGAGCAGAACTCGCACATACATCCGGCTGCGAGATATTAACTGGGAGATAAGTTTCAAAAACTGTCAAAGAAAATTAAAGAAACAAATTTCAAAATTTACCAACATACAAAAATGATACTGTAATCTCCTATTTTAGCGAAAGTAGTAATGTGTGCTTCTTAAGATTTACATTTGTTATTTGTCTAAATAAAAAAAATAAAAAATAACCAAAATTATAAAATTATACTGTACTAAGGGCCGGTTCTACAATCCAGGGATAAAGTTATCTCGGGAATAAATACCCTAGAAACGATTGTTGTAACAAAGAAAACTATGACAATTATACCTCGGATAGCTTATTCTAAGTATATACTTGCATTGTAGAATCGGCCCTAATAAGTGTCTTAATTTACTTATGGTAGTTTGTACATATGTGCTTGTTAAGGTTTACCTTTCTTGTTAGCTAGTGTATTATGTACACAGAATATTTTTAATAAATTTATACTTTTTTATGGCCAAAAATATTTTTTTGATACGCTAATAGTTTTATAGCAGCAGAACAAAATACAAAATTCTTGGTATATCTGTGCATTTTCTTAAAAACCTTTGTTTACGCGTGCGTCTCACTAAAGTTCCGCGCCGTTGTCATGCGAGTGACGTCACGCACCTGCCGCACACTAACCACCCATGCGCGCTGGCATACCGTCTTGTGTATGCCGTGGTTTCAACTAAACAAGCTTCAGAGGAGTCCGTGTAGTTTATAAAGCATACACATAGTTGGAGGAAGTGCTGCTGGACATATTGGGACATAACAGAGCTTTGGGGCTTCACGGCTTTGTTCCCTCCTCTAGATAACGTTCACACACGTGCAGTGGGATTGTGGAACCACCTTGCAGGTATCACATCTCATCTGGGTTGTGTGTGGGGCGAAGCCTGGGACATGCTAAAATCTTTCCATCAAGACACCGGCTTAGATATGCGTGAGATTTGGAACAATTATGCAGTGGAATACGCTGGAGACAATGGTGTTATTAATTTTACGATTCGATGTAAGGCATTTGTACAAATAGGATAATAATTTTGCTAATTAGCGAAAGGCATTTGTTCTTAAATTTTTTTGAGGTAACGCAAAATTCGGCCAATTAAAGGCCTACAAATCATTATGTACTTTTTGTTTTTCGACTGCTATATAATAGGGCGCCGAGAAAAAGAGACTTCTTTAAATTTCTTCGTTCTATTATGACGCACAATTTTTGTCAGCCATTCGGCCGTTTTGAGGTTAAAATTTGTATTTTGATCTGACGTATGTCTTAAAAGGTTTGGTTACTTGAAAATAAATAGCAGTCATTCGTGAACGGCGTTTTGATTTGAATAGTGCTTGGTTTAATTCTTTTGGTACAATACAATTATTTTGAAGGGACTGTGTTGTGTTTCGAGGTGAAGCTAGTAGCCATCTTGAAGTTATTTGGGACAGCGTCGTGCAGTTGTAGATTTTCAGAGGGGTTTCGATAGTGACGAAACAAACATGTTAGCGAAAAATTATGTACTTGTGTTTATCCGTTAACTACTATCATAATTAGTCTGGCAAAAATGGGTGTTTGGAGAACTACAGAGAATAAAACAGTTTTGTTTTATTTTCAAATAATTTATTATCGTTTACTTCCATGAACCCACGAACAATTTGAATTGGTGTGTTGCCAATTATAACCTTGAGCTGCTATTTGACCCCACGCCCTTGGATTTCTTCCTGTAGGGTAATTTAAAGAAACGCGTTTATAAAATGCCTCCCTTATATGTGGATGACTTTAAAACAGGATACGAGCAGAATATGCAAACCAGAGAAACTTTATTCGAAGCGACAAATAGAGATTTTCTGCATCGTTTAAATCGTTGCTCAAATAACGACGGAGGCAAGTTTGAACAATTTGCGTAGTTATATATAACTAATTAGTTGTTAGCATAAAGTTAATTAACGTTGTATGAATATAAATAATATCTTTTTAAATTAGAATATTGTTTCAATGGCCGACTAGATAAAAATTACAAAAATCAGTGATTTCCGTGGCAAATAACACTTAACTTTTAATCGCATTTATCTCAAAAATTTTCTGATGTAACACCCATATACAGTGTGTCCACGGATTGAGTTGGGATAAGGTGTAAATAACAAACATTTTTCGAGTTAGATGTAAATATTCTAGGAATAGCTCTTGCCTGTTCTTAAACCAAGATTTTAAGAAAACCAATCAAACTAATTAATATAATCAAATATAAATATAATTAATATCTATAATTTTAGAATCGATTTTTAAAAAATGGTCAAGAGTAAACTACCTTCATTAGAACAGACAAAAAAAAGGTATTACGACAAGTTGTTTAGAATTATAGAGTAATGGCTGACTGTCAATTTTCAGACAAATGAGCCTACTTTGATTTTTTTTTAACTTTTGATTTTGCAATAGAGCTATTAAATTACAAAGTGATTTATTTAAAAAGTTTCTTCAGAGTTCTCTTTTTATTCCATATCTTTTTAGTTCTATAGAACAGGTAGGTCATTTGCACTTGAGCAGAGCATTAAGGCAAAATGTAATTTCTCAAATCAATGTCCACCAGGTGCTTAACGTGGTCTGGTACGTCTCCACTGAGCCGCTTTTCGCTCGACCTTAGCCATCGCTCAATTGTTTCCCAAAGACAACCTGGTGTTTTGTGTAGGGGGACATATCCAAGTCTAGCTTCATGACGTCTGCAAAACGGTGAATGGTACAAAAGGTATTTATCAAAAATCGGTGAATGGTAGGTACATACTAGGGATGTTCCGAATATACAAAAATTCGTATTAGCGAATACGAATACCGAATACAATTACTCTTATGAATATTCGCGAATACGAATACGAATACATGACCGTGAGTGAATAATACCAACATCAACATCGTTTTTGTACGAGCTGCAAATTTTAGAAATAGTACTTATGGAAAATAATTTTGTTTTTATTCAATGTTATAGAATGGTTAATATTTAAAAAAAATGTTTTATTTAATGTATGAATACCTACCTGTTTTATATTTTTATTAAAATTCTTATCTATATTTCTATAATTTTAATGTCAAATACTCGTATAATATTCGTGTTAATTTTCGCGAATACGATTACGAATACAAATATTGAAAATATAGCGAATACTCGCGAATACGAATACGAGTATTCGGAACATCCCTAGTACATACAATACAAAAGTTGTTGGTAATCCTGCATTTTAGGGCCATGAAATTGAACTACCGTTCCTAGAGCTAATAATGCAGGTGGGAGTGACAATAACTAAGTAGGTATATTATATTTCTCATAATGTTCAGATTTTCTGGATTGGAAATTTAAAGTCGAGAAAGAAGAAAAATGTAATTATATTATTGCAAGAGGAAAGGCAAAAAATAAACAGGGGAAATAGTTAAAACATACATATGTAACAGAAGTGGTAAGTGTTTCATAATAAAACAATTGTATGAAATTTAATTCGAAAGTAGGTACTTATAGTCTGTTTTTTTGCTTTATGATTCAGAGCAGGCTTTGCATTTGCATTTTTGTAATAGTGTAGGTAGTTAGTGACAAAGGAAAAAACACTAGTTATGTCAAAAACCATTAGAACTGTCAATGTGTTAACTTATATGCACTATTATACTCAATAAGAGCTAAAATTACTGAACCATTGACATTAAATAAGGTATTGCTTTATTTTAAGTACGTTTATTTAAGCGTGATTGATATCTAACTGTACAGAAACGTCATAAAATTTCTATCTTTTATGTACTAATGTAGAAATAAATATATTATTAATAATTTGCTGATGATTTTTGTTTGTAGAACTGTGTTGTACAAGTTATTATTTATGCTACACATATAACAGGCATTTCAAAATAAAGAGATAATACAAAATACTCTGATAGAACCATTTTCAGAGATATAATTTACCAGAATTTAGGTGGATATACTTCAGGATAATCATCCAGAATCTGATTCAGAAGAGGAATGCAACTCATCTTCCGATTCTGTATCAGATTCGTCCAACCTAATAACAGGAGGTATATCATCCACACCAATTTAACAATGTGCTTTGCCCAGTCACTTTATATTAGTAGTTCACAGTGTTCAACGTTTTTTCCATATGTTTGCTGTACACAGTGATAGAGATTTAAGCCATAAATTAGCAATTATGTCTTTTGAGGGAGGCTGAGAATTTATGTCCTTATTATAATAGTTCTTACATAAACTCCATGCCAATTTAATTGGGTTGTATGGACAGTGGTATGGAGGTAATCTAAGAATTTCATGCCCATGTCGTTTTTTGTCAATTAGTATTGCTCTTGGTCAATATGTAAAGTAAAATTAAACTTCCATAATTGGGTGGTTTATCGATAAGAACCGAATTATATGGTGCATTATCCATAATTAACACACATTTTCCATTCAATTTGGCCAAAGCAGGGATTAACTGTTTTTCAACATTGACTAAAAATGTCACCATTGATACATTTATGATAGCCCCTGTCATTATTGTCCGGTAAGTCACATCCTGGTAAAGTTTCATCCAAAAACATGAATATACATTTTTCACTATAATTTCGAAATTGTAAATATTTCCTTTAAAAGGCAATCCGCCGAAATGATATGACTCTTCTCACACAATTTTCTTTCATTCACAATTTTGTATTTATATCTCATATTTGTTAATGTGTAGTATAATTTTAAACGACTCCCAGTATAATTCAGACACACAGCAATAAATTATCGAAAGTAAAAAATTCCAAATTTTCTTCTTCCTTTTCTTTATTCATGTTATCATTCCGTTATTGCTGGAGTTGTGATTTTGCTTCGTTTCGATTTTTGTGTTGCAATCGAAATCTAGCATTATAAGAAATTGTTAGAAATGTTATATCTGTTTAATTCTTAATACTTACATCGAAGATTTGACCAATTCTTCCAATGATGGCTGTTTTACTTAAGTTACCATTGATATCTTTTATATTAGTAGAACGGTGTTTTATAGCCTCTTTGGTTTTACTATTACCTAATATTGCTTTTTCGTGGCATTTTATTAAGATTTGCTGAAGTGTCAACTTGACAATCCCGGCGATCTGAATTTTGACATTAGTTATATTTTGTAACTAAACTGTTGTACACTGCTAAAATAATATAAATGCAAAGCCTGCTCTAAATCATAAAGCAAAAAAATAGACTATACCTATATTATTAAGTCAAGTGTATTTTTTGAAGGAAATATTTTAAAAGTTCTCGACGGCAATAAAACGTGCAACAAAGAAAGCGACAGCTTTAAATCATCTTTCTCCGTTGTAAACAAATCATAGGCAAGAAATCCGCAAGTACCCACCGTTTATTGTCGGGTACATGAATTATTTGCATGAAAACGAAGAATACCCTGTTCCTTTCTTTGGTGCACGTTTTATTGCCGTCGAGGACTTTTAAAATATTTCCTTCAAAAAATACACTTGACTTAATAATATAGGTAAGTAGCTACTTTCGGATTAAATTTCATACAATTGTTTTATTATGAAACACTTACCACTTCTGTTACATATGTATGTTTTAACTATTTTCCCTATTTATTGTTTGCCTTTCCTCTTGCATTAATATAATTACATTTTTCTTCTTTCTCGACTTTAAATTTCCAATCCAGAAAATCTGAACATTATGAGAAATATAATATACCTACTTAGTTATTGTCACTCCCACCTGCATTATTAGCTCTAGGAACGGTAGTTCAATTTCATGGCCCTAAAATGCAGGATTACCAAGTTGTTTATCAAAAATTAGTGTTTGCTTCACCAAGGTCCTTTTGTAAACACTTCTGATAATTTACACCCGCGAACACTCATTGATAAATTAACAAAATGACTGTAATTTCAGGCAGTTACTGTTTATAGTGTTAATTGGCAATTTCATGGATTTTAGAGTAATTACTGCCAGCAGCTTTAATTGAAGGTTCTTAACGATGGCAGTCTTGTTTGCATCTCGAGTTTATGTATGTATGTACTTATTAATCGGAGTTTTAATGCAGTTGTTGATATTAGCCATTTGCGAAAATTAAACCAAAGTATCTATCATTTAGCAATCATTACTTAGATAATGTATCGATACTATAATTTGAGTAAATAATCTCAAAACGTAAGTAACTGCGTATTTATGTAACCTAATCTAAAATGTTCACAATTTCCCGTTTACTGATCGTAGAGTTATTAATCGGGTGCACTACATGCATCTAGTAGATTCTATAGAATTTTCAGACCGCTTGAGATGTAAAGTCTACATATTACCCTTTTTTTGTGACGTCAGAAATACGAAAACATAGCGTTTAAAACGTGTGTCTTATATTGCATTGAAATTCAAAAAGATTATTTAGATCGCAGGTAGCAGACATTGAAGTAGAATTTGACATATACCTAACCTTTAATGTAAGGGATGTTCATTTAAGCACATTATTCAAACTAAGACATTCTTGACCTATTATGTAATCCGACATTTCTCCTCTTCCTCTTCCTAACGCTTAAATAAGATTTTGAGCTTTCTCGCTTGTTTGTTATTGTGCGTTATTTTACTGTCATTTTGGACAAATGTCACATTGACAGTATTATAAAACAAGCCATACTTAAAGCGGACCTGACCAAAAAATGCAGATTTTTTGTTTCGTACAGTTCTTGTAGTTGAATAAAGAGAGAAAATTGTTATGTTACAGCTTGTATTTTTAACCAATAAGTATAGTAGGTATGTACTATTAATATTTGGTAATGTCAATACTTCAATAAGCAATTGATTAAAAGTATTTGTAATATGAATATTAACTTTTTTCAGAACCACAACAAAACTTCATGTGTAGCATCTGACATAATATAGCGACAAGGTGGCTTGTCTACTTCTGCAGATTTCCTTCACAGGAGGTTTCAGGTAAGCATAAAAATAATT
The DNA here is from genome assembly GCA_940337035.1 of Agriotes lineatus. Taxonomy (NCBI): domain Eukaryota; kingdom Metazoa; phylum Arthropoda; class Insecta; order Coleoptera; family Elateridae; genus Agriotes; species Agriotes lineatus. The sequence continues at coordinate 74,252 of CALNHX010004481.1, read as the reverse complement.
ATCACTTGAATATGGGAAAACATTTTTAGTTGTTATAAAACACTTAGGGCCGGTTGCAGAAAGCAATGTTAAGTCTGGTGTTAGCTAGAGTCCCTGTATATGAAAGAGTTGGGACATGTAGGATGACTTGTTTTGGATCCACAAACCATGGATTACCTGATTTTTGCCAATTTTAAACTTTATGCATACTTCTTTCAAACGAAACAACTGAAATATATCTTTGCTATATCACATGGTCCTTGATTTGTGGATCCAATGGCTCAACTCTTAGTACATATAGGAACTCTAGTGTTAGCTAACGTCACGTCAAAGTGAACAAAATCGCATCAAATTTTGTTTACTAATGTATTAGTTACCATATACATTTGAGATTTGATTCGTTTTTGTTCACTTTGACGTCGCGTTAGCTAACACCAGACTTAACATTGCTTTCTGCCACCGGCCCTTAACTTCCTCAAAATGTGTCAGAAATGCACATGAAATTTCATGTTAATCTTGTAATTTCCAATGTTTCTTATGAATGAGTTAATTTTAAAAAATAACTGTTTAATTAAGTACTTAGAATGATGCCGTATACGCCCAAACAACCAATAACATGAGTATCCATGGAGGTAATTGAATTCAAGTAATAATTTTGGACTAGTGCAATTTCAGCGATTATCCAACTCAAAATAAAATAACTAATCAAATACTTGCATTTCTATGCAGTCAACTAATAGCTGCCTTTAATTTGTTCTTATTTCGGCAATATTTACATAAAAAATTCTCACTGCCAATATTAACGTTAAAATACATGACCATCAAATTTGAATTTTAAATAAATTTAGTTATAGTCATCATGGTAATGTCGTAAGTTAATTAAACTTCTTAAACTTTAAAAATGATTTTTTTGATGTAATTCATCTTGTCATTGGATTGTTTTGTTGATTACAATTCTTGGCCTGATTGTTTCTTCAATATTTGTCGTTCAGATCTAACTCGTAGCTGTTGTTTTTGGAAAATCTGCACTCGCATTCCTCTCACGTAGATATTTGTCAGACTTTTGCATTATGTTATACTATAAATTCAGCTGCTCTTGAAACTTTTTCTTATATTTTAAACACGATCTTATAAGAAAACTACGAATCTGACGCCAAAACCTTAAAAGAGTTTTAAACTTCTTTTACTATTGGAATGTATCTCCAGTGGCCATACGTCAGCCGACTTAAGAAACACAGTAACAAAATCATAATAAATTTATATTGATTTTAATTACATAGAATTGCCAAACACAATTTTAAACATGGTAGATATTGTGCATACAATCTAAAGTGATTACATTGCAAGTCTCCACTACAGCAATTAATTATGTCATACTGATTAGACAAGATAATTATGATGATGTAAATATAAAAATAAATAAATAAGTCATGCACCAATGATTGAGCATTAATACGCGTCACACTCAAGCAGTTCATCTAACGAAAGGAAAACAGCAACTAAGTTATTGAATTTAGCAAATATTCTATCAAAATTTAAAAAGAGAAAACAAAATATTAGTAATAGTAATGAAGTTTTTCTTGCAACGCTTGGTTCAGTCATCATAATTATGCCCAAAAACTGTTATAACTGAGGCTCTCACTTGCTCTACTTCAAATGCCTGACTGTGTTCTTGCGAGGATCCTCTTTGATAGTGATTTATACCTACTATGCATTGGACGAAAGAAGAGCCCTGGTCATCAATCGTGTCTGTGTGGTCATGGTCGACTAAATTAAATACTATGGCCTGCACATAGGGAACATAGATAAAATAAAACATATAGAACGCAAACTCCCTATACATTTTTGAGATACAGCGCCATCTGGTGCCTTGGTGACGGTTCAAAATCAGAGCCTACTTGATTTGTACTTGATCTTCCTTTGATTTTTATTTAAATTTTTGTATAAAAAATTTAAAACATCAACACTACTTTCGATTGTTTATTTTCAGTCATTTTTTATACATTTTTGCTGCTTTTGTATAAATGTTATTCTTAAATAAGTACTACTGTTCTGGTATCTTTACCACTTAAAATAAATTTTAACCCCTTAATATAAGTAAATATGGTTAGAGTAACTATCTTACCTATAATTTCGTCTTGCAATTGTATTTTTATGTTTGCAAGTGAAACAAAAATTAACATGATGTTGAACTACTGTTAAAATTTTGCTTTTAATATTATCGACCGAAGTTATGTTACTTAATACAATTTTGGAAATATTATAAACCTTATTAGTATTTTTTATAAACTCTAAATTGCAATATCCCAACTTTCGATTTTCAGCATTATACTCGTTTGTTGATTAATTTGTGACACTGATAATTTTCCGAATATTTACTAATAATTTGAGATTTACATTCTTGGCAATTTACATTTTTTTAATGTTTTCGAAATCCAGCCTGATACGTAGCCTATAATCGATTGATGTAGTTTTTTTTCTAATTCAAATGCCGAAAGACTTGAGATATACTTATTTACATTGAAAATTTCATATGACACTTCATTATTTTCGTAATTGTTGTTGTTCATTTTGTCCACTAGTCCACGTATATTAAATAAATCGGGAATATTTGTTTCTTCACAGTTTGTTCCTATTGATTTTGATCTACAGAAATTTCGAATCAGAAGTGATTTGAAGCTGTCTCGAAACTGTAAAGCTGTTGGATTTACAGCTCGATTTCTTTGGCTTCTAATTCTTCCAAAATAATTTTCTATAACGTCCTGATTTAGAGCGCGAGGTAAAAAAAACTTACATTTGCCGCCATCTATTAAAATTTTGTATAAATCCAAAAATCCTTCTAATGTTTTGATCCAATTTTTTATAGAAGGAGGTACTGTTTTTTCCCACTATTGTCTACAAAGTACATATCGCTTAAGTGTTTAATTGCTTCCTCCCAAAATTTTGTGTGGCCCGAATTTTTGTAAACTCCACCAGAAAGAGGTTTCCCGCAGCGCGAACGAAGTGTCCTTCCATTCACACTATCAAAGAGTTTATCAAAAAATTTGATTATTTTTGCAGTTCCCAAGGCTTCCTGATTTAGGTTGGTTCCACCTGTTAAATACATCTGTTAGGTTATTAAAAACAATATTACTAACACTTACCACTTTCAACTAATAGCTTTATAGTTGAAGCCATAGAATGACTCAAACCTGAGTTGCATAGAACACCTTCATCTTTTGGATCCTATCTGGCATTACATGCAGGTCCGTAACTTTGTAAAGTGCTCTTAGTTCACCACACTCTGCATCATTAAGATAAGCCCAGATGATATCATCCCATTTTGCTGTTAAAATTTCTCCATCCTTTTCCCAAATCAAATTTTTTGTTAGCATATTGATTCTAATCCCTTTAATCAAATGAGGTGGATCAAATAATGGTATAATCTCTTGATCTTGAAGTATTATCTTTCTTTCTATTTGTTGATTGCGTTGTTCAGAAATTTTGCTTGACTCTTTCACCAACATATTTACACCTGCTTGGTTTGTTTGGCCTTGATCACACACTGTAGCAACAACTGTTAACCCGCAATTTCAAACTTCTTGAATCAATAATTTTAACAAGCTATTTCTATAGAAAGGCTTATTTTTCCAATGTCGAAAATTGAAATATGAATAGATTAAGTCACTTTTGAAAATGTATTGACAACTTAAATGTTATTCTAACAATCATAAGTTTTAATTTAATTAAATCCTTTAAGCAGCGGAGCGGAGCATCTGTCGCTGTGGGTTATGGTGTGACAGCTGCTGTGGCCGTGTGCTATTAGCACGGGTGAAACATAATCTACCATTATTTATTTTATTTTAACCTGTTTTACAGTATAAATACCCAATTACAAAACAGTTTTATCTCAACCAGACTATGGACACCTGCAATATCAAGCACCAGACAATTCTTTGCACATTGGGAGAATTTCTATAGTAGCCCCGGTATAATAATATCGTCGTTTTTTGCCATATAAGAAGCATGGTATTGTTTTTTGAAGCGTTCACAACAAACTCCTTGCGGGTTTCTGCTGATAAAGGTTAAACAAGCTGTGCAGTTAACCATTGGCACCCATAAGGTTATCACTATGGTAACAGTTCAGGTCTTCTTGTTATCGCCGAAAAACTTTTTAACTTTCACTCCACACTCAGTCCAGCTTTGTGTACATCCTTAGTTGTGAAAATATTCTACTAAATTTTAAAATGGTTAGTGCCAACTAGTGCTTACAATACCGGGCCAAAATCTTAAAACCGGTATTCGGTATTCAAAATTTTTAATACCGGGATACCGGTAGTAACACCGGTATTACTATTAGAATATTTAATTATTAGATGTTTACCTAGTACTTACTATGACATATTTAAAAATAATATCAACAAAAACTAATAAAAATGTATTTTTAAAATTAACATTGACTACAAAATGAAGTCCATTACCTTAAAATTTTTTTGTTTGTAAGTAGATAACTAAATAAAGTAGATGAAAATATAACAACTAAGAAATTCTATAAATATAACAAAATTAGTTTTTTATGTGTAACTAATAAACCAATAAACCACTAAATTAAAATTCATGACAAATATTAATTTCCTTTACTAAAATCTCAAAAACTTTGGAGTAGGAGTGTATTATTTACGATATCGCGCGCGCCGTCGCACCACGCCGGGCTTGAGAATTGTCTGAATTGTCATGTATGCTGGAAGCTGTTTACGTTTCTATTGATAATAGACTTGTTTTACACATATGTGTTATCTTGATGATCATCTTTTAGAACGTTTTTGATTTTTGATTTATTGGTCCCATGATGAGACTTATTTCATCTTTAACTATAGTAAAGATTTTTATAAAATGTAATTTTTATAGGAAAATGTTAATACCGAAATACCGGTATTTTCTACATCAATACCGGTTTTCAATACCGGACAAAATTCGGCCGGGATCCCGGTATTCGGGATCCCGGAATCTCGGTATTGTAAGCTCTAGTGCCAACTGCCTAGTGAATTGTATTTTCGGCAGCAATGGGTTGAATTTTTACAAGAATTTTGTGGTATTAATAAACAGTAAAGAAACTACATGTTGCATGTTAACTAAATTTTTATTAAACATATCTCTAAAATTACAGACTATACAGCCTTATGTAAAAATAATTTCGAACGACAGCAGCTTGTTAACAGTGGTAATTTCTGCAACTTTTAACTAATTGTGGTTTTGTTGTGTTATGACTGGTAACGGACAATTTTTCATCTAATGTCGCACTTTTTAAAATTTTAAGTGGGGGATCAATTAGAAATTACATTGAGCATCCTTTTCTTTCGCCACTATCACTATTTTTGTTTATCAATTATTGTCGTGCTTTAAAATTGCCAGAAATTTGTTTTTAGAACGTGATATGTATTCCTCGAATGGAAAATTACTTCAACGCATTTGAGATTATTATATAATTTACAGAACGGATTACCAGTTAAATCTGTTCGATATTTAACAAGAATGCATTTATATCCCACAAATTTTGAAAAGCTGAATGTTCTGCGAGCTATCCCAATATTTGCTCCTACAGTGACTAGTTCATTTAAATTTTTGAAATAATCCGGTGATAATAATTTTCTTAACGTTAATACTACAGTAACATACATGGGGAATATTTATAATTTTTTCCAAATACACGTTTCAAACAAAAGTCAATACATTCGTTCCTTGGATAGCAGCATTGCACCTTACGTTCATGTAGTACGGGATTACCAGGATTGACAAAGGAAACCGCACACGCTCTAGAATTCACTTCATTAAGTACTTATTTATGCATAAAATTTCTTCTTGAGCAAGCTGGCTTCTATTATGTATTAACACGAGCATTCAGTTCTGATGCAGTTTAACCAACTTTCTCTCAATGAAGCTACAGATGCCCGAACAGCAGAATATGCACTAAGGCAAATTTTGCGCTGTGGAATAGTTCAATCGTCTGCCAGTTCAATTAGCGCAGAACATTTTAGTTTTATTAGTAGGGGGAGAAATTGAATGTAAGCAATTAAAATTTAACCTGTAGATCGGCTGAGGACGAAATTAGTTAAAAGTTACTGCAGTGAATAGCGTACGCGATAACTGGACGCTGGACAGGTGGATCAGCTGTAGTGCGCGCGACCTCTCGTACCCGGCACGTAGCCGCTTAAACGCGGTAGAATTTTAAATCCTATTGTGTATACTGAGAGGCTCAGACAAATTAATAACAGTATAATTTCACGCTAAAGCCTAATACAAGTACAGAAAACAAAACAACGTGTAATATAAAATCAAATGGACCAAAACAAATTACGTAAAAGTAGTGTAGATAGTGGCAACGAAGTAACAGACAAACGCAAAAGAGATAATTGTCAAGAGATAACAACGGGAGACGACGAAGACGTATTCAAAAGAAGTAAATTAATTTCCAGATCACCAAACAAGAAAATAAATAAATTAAAATACGACGAGAAACGTACAACAGATCAAGAAATGGAGGCGACTATAGAAAAGGCGATGGAAAAGTGGATGAAAGTAATAAAGACGGAGATAAAAACGGGAAATGAGGAAATCCAAAACAAAATCGCCGTAGAAGTTGAGAAGAATAACGCTGAAATACGAAATCTAAAAGAGGAAATAAACAAAATGCAAGAAAAATGGAAAGAAGAGCGATTACACTTAGAAACTAGAATCGGAGATTTGGAACATAAACTGGAATTACAAGAGAAAGAAAAACGAAAAAACAACTTAGTAATAACGGGCATCCAAATGGATACAAAGGATAAAGAAGTAATAAAAGAGGGCGCTACACTCTTTATAAAAGAAAAACTAGGAATCGATGTAGAGACAACTGATGCTTATATAATAAATAAAGATAAATGTGTAGTAACGGTAAAGAATTGGGAGGATAAGCAAAAGATTTTTAAAAACTGTTTTAAACTGAAAAATGAGAAAATTTATGTAAATAGTGATTTGACAGTGCACGAAAGGAAGATACAGAAAGAAATTAGGGAAATGGCAAAAGAAGAGGAACAAAAGGGCAATAAAGTGAAGATTGGGCACCAAAAGATGTGGATAAACGGAAAATTGTATGAATGGGATAGGAAAGAAGAAAATATTAAACAATGTGATGAGCAGGTTAAGAATCCAAAAAACGAATGAAAGGCATACAGGACGGAATTAAAAAGGAGACGGAATTGGCGACGATAACGGACTGGAAATTAGGAAATATATATAAAAAGAAAACAATACAGAATAGCAAAAAACTGCTGAATAGCAATAAGGACGGAACGAAAAAGAAAACGGACGAGGCAAAGATAATGGCATATGATAAGAAAAATAAAGGTAGAAAAAGGAATAAAAATAAGGAAAAGATAACAAAAATAGGTCAATGGAACGTAAAAACCCTCTATCAAGCAGCAAAATTAAAGCAAGTAATCAAGGAAATGAAAAAAGTATAATATCGACATATTAGGAATTAGCGAGGTAAGGTGGAAAAATAGTGGAGAAGCAGTCGATAATGGATACAGCTTTCTTTACTCAGGGTTAACAGAAAAAGAGGATATACATGAATACGGTGTGGGCATAATATTAAGCAAAAAATTTAGAGAAACATTAATAGACCGGAAACCGGTCTCGGAAAGAATTTTAACAATATTAGACTCAGAGCTGAAAATAGAAACGTCACAATAATACAATGCTATGCCCCAACGGAAGTGTCTGACTATGAAAAGAAGGAGTGCTTTTATAACATGCTTAACAAAACTATTATGAACTCGAATAGGGAAGATGTAGTAATAATGATGGGCGACTTTAATGCAAGAGTGGGCAATAACAATGACAACATAGAGCAGATAATCGGGAAACATGGACTGGAAGATAGAAATGAAAACGGCGAACTATTAATTGAGGTATGTGACCTGCATGATATGCAAATAGGGGGAACGTTATTTGCACACAAAGACTGTCACAAAGTCACATGGACATCTCCAGATCTTAGAACAGAGAGCCAAATAGACCATATTTGCATAAGTAGAAAATGGAGAAGAACACTTTTACACGTTCGAAATAAAAGAGGGGCAGATGCTGATACAGACCATCACCTAATCATAGCAAAACTACGTTTCAGTTTTAAAAAGGGTATAACAACAAATCCAAAGTTCAGAAACAGGCAATACAATATCGAAAAAGCATATAAAAACACAGCAATTAAACAAAATTTTATAACAATCATAACTGAAGACACAGAAAAAATCAATTATAACAGCTCAATAGAAGAAATATGGCAAGAGTGTAAGGATACGCTTGATAAAGCAGCTAATAAAGCAATAGGAACCAAATTAAAACAACGGAGCGAATGGATCAGTCAAACGACCTGGGACAAAATTAAAAACAGGAAATCACTGAAACAAAGAGGACTACAATCGAACAATGAAGAAGTGAAGAAAGAAATACAGCGACAATATCGAATAGCGAGTAAGGAAGTGAGGAATAGCATTAAAAAAGATAAAACAAACAATATAGAAAAACTAGCTGAAAAAGCACAGGTAGCAGCAAATATTGGAAATAGTAAAGTATTATACAAGATAATAAATAAAATAGCGGGCAAAAAGGGAAACAGAATAGAGGTACCAACAAAGAACAAAGACGGAGAAATATTAACTTCAACAGAAGAACAAGTACAAAGGTGGAAGGAACATTTCGAAGAAGTTATGAATGTTAAAAGTGATACGATACAAATACCAGAAATTATCGAGCGAGAGGAACTACAAATAAACCAAAACAGTCCAACGAGAGAAGAATTGGGCATAGCCATACAACAGATGAAGAATGGGAAGGCCCCGGGTGTAGATCAGATTACGGCCGATATACTGAAATTAGACATCACATCCTCGATAAACTTGCTACATCCATTAATAGAAAAAGTTTGGACTGAAGAAAACTTCCCAAAAGATTGGAGAGAAGGTACTATAATTAAGATCCCAAAAAAGGGAGACCTACAGAAGTGTGACAACTGACGTGGGATTAGTCTGCTAAGCGTAGTTAACAAGATTTTCTACAAAATAATTTTAAATTGAATAATAGATGTGTTAGACGCAGACCTACGTAAAGAACAAAGTGGATTCCGAAAAGGGAGATCGTGTATCGACAATATCAACACCTTAAGAATTATCGCAGAACAATCTATGGAATATAAATCGCCACTGCATATTCTATCCATAGATTATGAAAAAGCATTCGATTCTATACATCGAGAATGCATTTGGGTCGCATTAAAAAATAGAGGATTGCCAGACAAATTGATACGTCTAATAAGAGCAGGATATACAGAATATAAATGCAGAGTTTTGCATAAAGGAAAACTGTCCGAACCTTTCCCAGCAGAGACCGGTGTGCGTCAAGGATGCATTTTATCCCCTCTGTTATTCATTATCATAATGGATGAAATTATGGAAAACACATGCAAAAACAAAAAGAGAGGGATTACTTGGAATTTGACTAACACCTTGGAAGACTTAGAATATGCAGATGATGTGTGCCTAATATCGCATAACCTACAACAAATGAGTGAAAAACTACGTGATCTACAAGCTGAATCTAGTAAGAAAGGCCTAAAAATAAACAAAGATAAAACAAAATTAATGAGTGTAAATACGCAAACTAATAATAATCTGCTCTACCAAGGGGAAGTCATACAAAAAGTTGACAGCTTTACATATTTGGGAAGTATATTGGCATGTGAAGGTGGATCTATACAAGATATTGAACAACGACTAAATAAGGCAAGGGGAGCATTCTGTAATATGAACAAGATCTGGCGAGCAAGTAACATTAACATAAATACAAAATTAAGAGTGTTCAATGCAACGGTGATACCAGTAATGTTGTATGGTTCCGAATCGTGGTGTGTAACGAGTGCAATAAAAAAGAAACTTCAAACTTTTGTGAATAGGTGTCTAAGGAACATACTTAAAATTTGGTGGCCTGAGACAATAACGAATGAGGAATTGAAGATAAGAACAAAACAACAAAACATAAATGAGCAAATAAGACGTAGAAAATATGGATGGCTAGGGCATGCACTACGGAAAAGTAAAGAAGAACCGAGCAAAGCAGTACTTGAATGGAATCCACAGGGCTCGAGGAAGAAGGGTCGATCGAGGATAACTTGGCGCAGGACGGTAAAGGAAGAAACGGACATGACAATGGCAGAATTGAACAGATTAGCAAGAGATAGACGAAGATGGCAGGAGTTCATCAACACCCTATGTCCCTGAGGGGAATAATGGGACTTATTATTATTATATTATTGCCCAACTGTCATCTCTCCAAACAGCATCCATCAATAGCGAAGGATTGTTATTACCAGTAGAACTACGGTTGAAAATCCAAAGTTTAAAAATCAATGATATGCCTGAAACCAACATTTATTCAGCATCCATAGCATTTGTATCGGCTAAACTGCAGAATCTGGGGCCAATTCCCCTCCTTTTATTGCTTCCCTGATGATTTTGGTTATTATTACTAGAGAAACACGGTTAATAATAATTAATATTACCAATAGCAGGGGAAGTGGCCCCAGATTCTGCAGTTTTCCCTTTGTATATTAAAAATACAACAAAAGATTACCTGTGATAATTGCATCTCCCCATTATTGTCAACTACCATGCCAGGACCTTTGCTACGATTAATTTATCTGCAAGACCGTGGATTAAAACTTCTACAAATAAACTTACTTTATGTATTGATTTATTAGAAATTGTGTTAAATTTCAACAAAAACAATAAACTGAGATTTCATGGTGCAACTAACCTTTTAAAGTTAAACGTCAGATTTTGACATTTGAGCTAAGAAACACACCAAATGCTTTTAAATTCTCACAATAGGTGGCTAGAGGGGGTGTTCCCTATCAGAGCCAGTAGATATAGAGAGTACCGCCATTCTTTGATCCGTGAAAATGCCGCTATCGCCGCCATTTTTATTCCCACCAGCAATGACTGATTGAGGTATGTCTAAAATTTTACTTGAAGTTGGCAAGACTGTAAGTCTATGTCAAATTCGAGGTTAGCAGGTTATGTTTTGCGCCAGTTTGTGTCAAAACTGACGCAAAAACTAACCTGCTAACCTCGAATTTGACATAGACTTACAGTTTTGCCAATTTTAAGTAAAGTTTTGGATTGCCAACAAACGTCACGTTGACGGAATTGTGTTACAAACCTCAAAGTGACGCATATGTCAGAGGAATAAACATGGCGGACGTGGCGGTACTCTCTATATCTACTGGCTCTGTTCCCTATTACAGTGACTATATACAAGACAGTGTGGCCATACGATTGTTGGCGGCCATTTTCAGGCAAATTTGAGCGTAGAGATATACAGTGCCTTTAGAAATAATTGAACGTTTTTGAGTGGTCATTATTTTGGCGCTAGTTATTTTAACTAGTTGATGTTAGCTGCACGTGCAGTGTTATGTTTGAACGTTTGACATTTTTCATTGGCGTTCGTTCGTGGTGCTTTAAGGTGTTGCATGAAGTTTACAACCGGTTTCAGTTATGGTAGTTTACAATACAGTTAAATGCCATCTTCTTGTTCCCTGTCTCCAAACCTCCCTGTCCTGTGCTTGGTGTTCTTCCAGGTTCCTCTTCTCCATGGCTCTCCGAATACCCTCATTCCACGGTTTGTGTGGATTACCTCTTTTTTTCTTACCCGGCGGCGACCATTTAAAGATCTTCATAGGCCACGTCGTCTCCTCCATTCTTATCAGATGAACAAACCAGTTTAACGCTTTCCGTTCAGTTCTGTCCACAACTCATTCTGGTGCCTCCATTCTGCGTCTTATTTCCTCGTTCGTGACTCTATCTCGTCTCGATACCTTTCCGCTTTTTCGTCCATTTGAACTGTGTCTAGTCTTCGTTTCATTTCCGCTGTTATAGTCCATACCTCACTGCCATAACATAGCATCGACTCTACCATTACTTCACCTATTCTTTTTTTGTTTTTGTTAGAGATAGTATTGTCCCATCAAATTGATTTCAAGCATCCCATTATCTTCTTACTTTGTACTATTCGAGTATTGATCTCTTCTGTTCCCAATCATACATTCCAAGTCGAACGCATCTTACGCTATTACAACAATAGCACAATTCCAAATTGTCACATTTAAATACTGTGCAGAATATTAGTTTTTCAGGGAAAAAGATGATAAAATTTCACCCGCTTGCGACGCTAATGAATTATTTGACACTGACAATTTACAATTGTCAGATTTGAAAGGTTTTATATTCTTCCATAACCAAATGAACAGGTTCTACCAACCTCTTTGAGAACAACTTAGAAGTAACTAAATATTTTGCCTGTTAATGGCGGATATTCGCGTCGACCAATAGCGGCGAAGACATCCTTATGGCCACACTGTCTTGTATAAAGCCACTGTATTCCCTATGTGCAGGCCATAGTAATTTAGTTGGCCGTGGTGTGGTATAAGATTAAAAAATGTCTAGTCAAATCAGCATTCATAGTTTGACAATGAACTAACGTTTACAGAACTGACATACAAGATGATTTTCTGAGGTTATGTATATGATTCCAGCTTTCTTTTAGATTTTAATTGAAATTAAGAAAAAAATATTTTTCAATATTTATTAAATATTATTTTATTATAATTAACTAATAAAGTTGAGAAGTTTTTATACCAAAATAGCACCATGCAGTTAGAATCTAAATCAACTTAAATATTATCAAGCACCTAATTAGAATCACATTAATAATACGTTGGAACAGGGATAGAAATTGTTTTAAGTAGGTGAAAGCTGCGAAAAACGTACATGAGTATTGGTTACTGGAACGTGCAGGGATGGAACCCAACAGAAAAGGAAGTATTCCATGAGCTGTTAAGATTTTTTGTCAATTTCGACACTCACCCAGATTAACTTTCTTTAGCAGTGATAATGAGACCGTCCTTCCACTCTGTAGGCATTCTTCTGGTGTTCGAAATAGTCTGTTTAAGTGGGTGCAGTAAATGTGCCGTGCTAGAAAGGTAGAAACTGAATAGCTCAGATGGTATGCTATCTGGTCCAGCTGCTTTTTGAAGTTTTAAATAATTAATTTTCTTCTTGGTTTCTCAGACACTGAGTTCATTTGTAGAAATCCTTAGATGTTGGTGTGCAGCGTAGGTGGTCAGGTTGTTTGGTTGTTGATTGTGGTGGTACGCTAAAAGTGCTCGTCTTTGAGAAATTTAAATCCAACGTCATGTAGAACAATGTTTAAACGGCTTCTGCCTATACTATAATATGTTGCTCCTGAAGCTCATAATTTAAATAATTGGGAGTAATATGTTTTTCTTTCTGAAATAAATATAAAAATAGAGTTTATAAAATCAAATCATTATACGCCATACCTTCTCTATGCATCTTATACATACATAGTTTCTCTGATGACCAGTTTAGAAGAATCTGGTAGGTCTACAATTTTCGATTTCTTGCGAGATCACTTTGTAGGTACCAAGGCTAGATAAAACTAGTTGGTTACTTGTACGAGTCTTCACCCTTTGAACAGTAGACATACTAATTTCTAAAGTCTCGGCCGCTCGCCACAATAGACAAACAATTGTACAATAGTAATTTACGATACAAGTGCGTAAAGCTAGTCTTTAGTCACGAGTGGGGCAAAGTTAAAACGCTCTTTACTCGCGTTTTAAGCCTCGCGAGTGACTAAAGATTCTTTACGCATGTGTATCGTACAATATTTTATCTACGATAGAATCTAGAAAACCCGGTAAATATAAAAAAAATATTTAAATGTAAATTAGGATTACTAGCAAACGGTCGTAATTTTGCGTGGTTAAAAATTTTACAAACTTAAAACTGCCAACTAAAAGTCAATTTTACACGCTGTCTTAGATAAAATAATATATTAACTTGTCATACCTCCTGCACACAAGACAAAGGAAGTAAATGCCCACCGTTTTTCCTTCTTGAAATAGTTCAATAAATTGAGCAACAATTGCGGAAACTGTGCGCAATGTCTTGTCTTGCATGACATAATAATGCATAAAATTACACTTTTTCTTAACCCTGGAAAGAACTGCTGCTTATTATTAGTGAACCACTACAAAACTCTCAAAAAGCGTTTATAGGGCAAATAACCTCAAAAAATCAGATGTTCATAATTTTTATGGACACATACAATGTTGCCTATAATTCCGGTTTTAATTACAAAACTCGGTGAAAGATTATAAATAATCCTGAAAATTGACCTAATTTATGTATAATATCCTTATTAATAGCACCCATTTTTTCCAAATGGTTTTGCTAATATATGTAGTTATTTTTACTGTTTACTGATAATATCTTCATTTGATCTAGGGATTTATAGTTAAAGTCGGCAACACTGTATTTTACAGATACATGCCGCGCTAGTCAAATCCATTTTAAACACCCAGAGACCTGCTAATGTAATACTATCCTTTTCGTACTTGTAAATAACGAGAGTGACGCATAGAGAAAACGATTTCTGTTCTAACTTCGTGTAACGATAACGCAGGGCTCATCTTTGGTTGGATACATAGTATATATAGTATTCCATGCACAAGTGCAAGCTGCAGAATTTAGGAATTTTTCTTAGAATTAAATGTCGAAACTAGGCACAAGTTTAATTATAAAATTCGACACAACCAATCTGGCTAATTTTGATTAGTTTGCCACTTGAGGTCTATTTATAATCATTATTATTATTAAAACTAGGACAGGCAGCAACAAGCTGATGTGAACTATACAAGTTTAACAAAGATACTTAACATTAAACTAAAAATGACAATTAAGTGAATAAGAAATGAATACCTATACAAATTTTGTCTAAGCTGAATAGAAATAGCATCATACAGAATGCGGCAGGCTACTAGGACCATTGCAAAAGCAAGGAGAATATGCATGTGGCCGTCGTGGTGTTTAACAAACGAACAAGCAATGTACAATAGCGGTAGGTCGTTAGGATCATTATAAATACAAGGTATATATTCGACTACAATTACGGCCACATGTAAAGTCCCCTTGCTTTTGCTATGGTCCTAGTGGCCTGCCGTAATCTGTATATATTTTGTAAACATATTAATTGAAGTCGTATTTACTACACTGTCAGGAAGAGAGTTCCACTTGTTACAAACACAAATACTGAAGAAATTTTAAAGAGGTAGTTTTTTAAACCGTTCTTCATATAATTTGTAAGCCTGTTGCCTTTGGCCACTCTCAGTATTAAAATTGAATAGTTCATGTAAACTGATCAACTGTGCACCGGTAAATTTTTTATGCAAAATTTATGTCTCTCTTAAATCACCGTGCTGTCGTTTGTTCGAAAGGGTAGTCAGCTTAGGCTGTAACAGTTTCTCATACGGTAGGTGTTTTAGAGTGTTGGATAATTTACTTAATCTTCGTTTAACTTTTTCAATTAGAGTTACATTTTTTACGAAGTAGGGAGAGCAACCTACAACAGCAAATTCTAATATGGGACGTACATAGGCTTTAAACATTTTTAATATCAGATCTTTGGAAGTGTTTGTAAAAGCTTTCTTAATCAGGAATATTGAACTATTGGCTTTCTTGGCGACTTTTTTGACTTGAGATTCCCACTTTAAGTCATTTGAGATAATAACACAAAGATCAACTTGGGAACTAGTAGGCAATAGTGGAGCACCATTTAGAGAGTACACATTATGCAGGTTGTTGGTTCTTCTATAAAGCACTACACACTTAAGTATAACAACCACACCAAACAGAGATAGCAACTAGGTCTTCTTCTATGGTGGTTTTGTTTGTTATTGAGTTGTTGTACAGCTTGGTGTTGTCCGCATAGCAGCAGCAGCAGGAGGGTGAGTTGATGATTTCGAGGAGGTCGTTTATATATAAACTATGAACAGCACCGGGCCGAGCATAGAGCCTTGGGGTACGCCACTCGGCATGGGCAACTCTTCAGATAGGGCGTCACCAACACGAACACGAAATGACTGGCCATTGAGAAAAGTGGAAATCCAGTCCAGTAACTTACCAGGTATCTCATTATGCTTATTTTATGGAGAAGTGGCGGATCAGTATCCGGTCAAAAGCCTTCTCAAAGTCCAAGTATATGATGTCTATTTTGTCGCCTCTGTGAATCATTTTTGTCCAGTCATTTACACAAGTTAGGAGGTTGGTAACTACGGAACGACCCAGTATAAAACCGTGTTGTAGTTGACTTATAATTGTGTTTTCTAATAGAAAGTTTATTGGACTATTATTTGCTCCATAACTTTACATATTACGAAGGTTAAACTTATTGGCTTGTAATTCTCAACACATAATTTGTCACCCTTCTTATACATAGGGGTAACCGTGGCACACTTCCAGTCTGATTGAAGAATCCATTGATAATTCCATAATGTTGTTCATAATGGGTGATAACTGCAAGGCTACATATATAAGAAAATGGGGGTGCAGGTCATTAGGGTTTGGGGAGGAGTGAGAGTTGTGATTTAAGAGATGTTTTCCACTATTTCTGGAGAGAACGATACGGTAAGTAGAGAGTTAGGATTATGTTTCTCTAGTGGGAGTTTTGGACGAAATCGGCTAGCTCCCTGATATAAGTTTTATTGAATTGTTCAGCAAACAGAGAGGCAAATGATTGCGTGCATATAACTCCTTGTGTATTATGTAGTAGTGGTAGTGGTCCAGATGTGTCAAGTTGTTGCCACCTTCCACAGTAGAAGTTTCGTATTGTATTTGTGCATGTCGTAGGCAGCTGGTGACTTTATTTGCTACTGAATGATATGCAGAATAATTTTTGCTTTTGCAATCATTCCCATATTTGTCCCAAGAAATGGAATTTCTCAGATCGCCTGTAACCTAGGGTTTTGCTTTTGGGTTATTTTTGTGTTTAATGAGAACATATTTTGCACAATATTGTTAACAATTGGTAAAGTGTCTTGCCAGAGTGCAGCAACATCTACGTGAGTAGCTGAAGGGAATTGCTTGCCTTGCAATTCATTTATCTTTTTATCTACTAGCGTAGTCTGCTTTACAATAATTTCTTATTACACATGTTTGATGATGATTTGGCTTTGTGACGAATTGGGTATTTGCCATCAGAACAACATGACTGCTTTTGTCTATAGGACTATTATACTTAACATTGGTGATTATGTTCTCAACATTAGTAAATATGAGGTCCAGTGTGAATGGTCAATTTCCTCTCTAAAACGGGTAGGTTTAATAACGTGCTGGTTTAGATTTGAATTTAAGTACATACATATTAGTAAAAATAGAGGACGGGGAATTAACTTAGAGCGTTAGAGTTTACTGCCCATGTAATATCAGGGTAATTAAAATCCCCAAATAAAATGAGATTATTTTGAGACTGATTCAATAGAGCGTCATCTTCGGCGTTAGTATCAGGAGGGCTCGAGACTAGGCCAATTAGTACTTTGCCAGAGTTTATATTTGTACTTAACTATAACGACTCACAATTTCCTGTTACGTAATCACAAAAGACTACTGGGTTGACATCGCACCTGTTGTGAACATACGTAGCTACTCCGCCTCCTCGATGAGTTGTTCAATCGCTTCTATAAATGATGTAGCTAGGAAGAGCAACTAGGCTGTCTGGTATGTCAGGGGTTAAGCAGGTTTCACTAATAAGATAAAGTTAGTTTTCGATTTGTTGTAATAAGGTATCAACTTCTAAGAGCTTTACAGTTAATAAACTCAAATTAGAGTATATACAAGAATAGCAGTGGCTTCTAGTTTTTTGTTATGATTTTTGGTACTCTATGGACGTACTTGTTTGTTAAGTCATTTTCACCGCGTTGTTAACATTCGTGGAGTTCAGATCTCAGTTGAGTCATAAAGTTTCGTTATGATTTAAAACTTATATTTTGGTTGCTTGTTATAAGTTTGTTTTTGTTGCGTTTCTAGTGCGTCTGTGGATGAACGCTGTATTATTTTAAGGGGTCAAATTTTACTAACTTTAGTACGTCCAAGGCGGAACATTGTAATACGGAAGGTAGCTTACTAATGAGCTGATTAATTTTTTCTTTATTGTCAGCTGAGTGGGTTTGCACAGAGTGTCGGCATTGCTTTCCCACAGGTTGAAAACAATAAAGTTGTTGGCATGGCGCTGACGTTCTATTACTTCGCTTATTACAGCTTCTGGGATTATTTGAGCGTAGTTATAGCTATTAGTTATTTAAGTGCTACAATTCTATTCCTGCTGAACTAAAAGTGTTGTCCGTACCTTCATTCAAAAGACGTTATCGCAAATTTCTATTTGACAGACAATCCCTAAATTAAATCAAGTTACTATTATTTTTGCAAAATCAATTAAGCTGTTCATAGATGGGTGACTATCACGACTTACATCCTATCAATCCTGTAACTATGTCATATTATTGGAAATATAAATTAAAGTTGTGTTCAGATTAAGTTAAGATTAAGTAATTTCACTGAATAATTACTATAATTATAATTTAGGCATCCGCTATTTTTTTTTCTTTGCTATAGATCTTTCAAGGTTCTGTGGAAGAACAGGCATCTTACGCCTGAACTGCGCCTTGAGATTTCTTGCTTATTAACCTGTTTTTTTTTACTATATGTTTTTTTTAATTTGCGTACTCTGTACATTGGCAAGAAATAAAGACTATTATTATTATTATTATTATTATTATTTGATTAGCATTAGTAGCCGCCACTTTTTTTAGGCTACCTACTTCGGACTTTAATTTGACAATCAGTTGTTTCAGTTCACTCACCTCGGAACTCACAAATGAGCATTTGTTGCAGTGATAAGCGATTCGATGATTCTTTGAAGTTAGGCATTGAATTTCACTGCAGGTGAAATGTGGAAGTTTAGACTTGTCACAACTAATTTCTCTATCAACGTGTACATCACGGCTATAGATCAGCATTTGTTAAGTATCAACATGTTCATCCACTGATTTAACATAGTTTTGCTATTAAACTATGAGTTTATCTTAGAAAATGTAAACTTTATTGCAAAGCCGAAAGTTTAATGAACTCCTGCCTCTTTCTGCACACGTGCAACCATAATTGGGTTTTTTTTTTTTGCACACTAACAAAATATAAATAAATGAAGCTGCTAAAATTTACTTACTTAATCCTATGGATTTTTAACATTTAGTATAAAATGATAGGTACTAAATAAATTAATCATAAGTTAATGACCATCTCTTTTTGTTGTAGGTGTCAAGATACTTAAATTACTTATCTTCTATCATCAAACTGAACACTGATATTTAAACTAATAATGAACACTAAAGAAGAAAGCATCGAAAGTACTAATTTAGGTATACATATCAAGAAGACTCATATAGAAGAAAAACCTTTTAGTTGCTCTGTTTGTGGTTACAAAACAACCCGAAAAGATCATTAGTTATACATATGAGGACACATACAGGAGAAACGCCTTATAGTTGCTCTGTGTGCGAATATAAAGCAACACAAAAATGTGCTTTAGTTACACATATGAGGAAACATACAGGAGAAACGCCTTATAGTTGCTCCATTTGTGAATACAAAGCAACACGAAAAGATCAATTAGTTAGACATATGAGGAAACATACAGGAGAAACGCCTTATAGGTGCTCTGTGTGCGAATATAAAGCAACACAAAAATGTGCTTTAGTTACACATATGAGGAAACATACAGGAGAAACGCCTTATAGTTGCTCCATTTGTGAATACAAAGCAACACGAAAAGATCAATTAGTTAGACATATGAGGAAACATACAGGAGAAACGCCTTATAGGTGCTTTGTTTGTGAATACAAAGCGACACAAAGACATGATTTAGTTAAACATATGAGGACACATACAAAAGAAACGCCTTATAGTTGCTCTGATTGTGAATATAAAGCGACTGTAAAAAGTTCTTTAGTTACACATATGAGGAAACATACAGGAGGAACGTCTTATAGTTGCTCCGTTTGTGAATACAAAGCAAGTGTAAAAAGTGCTTTAGTTACACATATGAGGAAACATACAGGAGAAACGCCTTATAGGTGCTTTGTTTGTGAATACAAAGCGACACAAAGACATGATTTAGTTAAACATATGAGGACACATACAAGAGAAACGCCTTATAGTTGCTCTGTTTGTGAATATAAAGCGACTGTAAAAAGTGCTTTAGTTACACATATGAGAACACATACAGGAGAAACACCCTATAGTTGCTCCGTTTGTGAATACAAAGCAAGTGTAAAAAGTGCTTTAGTTACACATATGAGGACACATACAGGAGAAACGCCTTATAGTTGCTCCATTTGTGAATACAAAGCAACACGAAAAGATCAATTAGTTAGACATATGAGGACACATACAGGAGAAACGCCTTATAGTTGCTCTGTTTGTGAATACAAAGCAACACAAAAAGGTGATTTAGTTGGACATATGAGGACACATACAGGAGAAACGCCTTATAGTTGCTCTGTTTGTGAATACAAAGCAACACAAAAAGGTAATTTGATTAAACATATGAGGACACATACAGGAGAAACGCCTTATAGTTGCTCTGGTTGTGAATATAAAGCAACTGTAAAAAGTGCTTTAGTTACACATATGAGAACACATACAGGAGAAACACCCTATAGTTGCTCCGTTTGTGAATACAAAGCAAGTGTAAAAAGTGCTTTAGTTACACATATGAGGACACATACAGGAGAAACGCCTTATAGTTGCTCCATTTGTGAATACAAAGCAACACGAAAAGATCAATTAGTTAGACATATGAGGACACATACAGGAGAAACGCCTTATAGTTGCTCTGTTTGTGAATACAAAGCAACACAAAAAGGTGATTTAGTTGGACATATGAGGACACATACAGGAGAAACGCCTTATAGTTGCTCTGTTTGTGAATACAAAGCAACACAAAAAGGTGATTTAGTTAAACATATGAGGACACATACAAGAGAAACGCCTTATAGTTGCTCTGTTTGTGAATATAAAGCGACTGTAAAAAGTGCTTTAGTTACACATATGAGAACACATACAGGAGAAACACCCTATAGTTGCTCCGTTTGTGAATACAAAGCAAGTGTAAAAAGTGCTTTAGTTACACATATGAGGACACATACAGGAGAAACGCCTTATAGTTGCTCCATTTGTGAATACAAAGCAACACGAAAAGATCAATTAGTTAGACATATGAGGACACATACAGGAGAAACGCCTTATAGTTGCTCTGTTTGTGAATACAAAGCAACACAAAAAGGTGATTTAGTTGGACATATGAGGACACATACAGGAGAAACGCCTTATAGTTGCTCTGGTTGTGAATATAAAGCAACACAAAAAGGTGATTTAGTTGGACATATGAGGACACATACAGGAGAAACGCCTTATAGTTGCTCTGTTTGTGAATACAAAGCAACACAAAAAGGTCATTTGATTAAACATATGAGGACACATACAGGAGAAACGCCTTATAGTTGCTCTGGTTGTGAATATAAAGCAACTGTAAAAAGTGCTTTAGTTACACATATGAGAACACATACAGGAGAAACACCCTATAGTTGCTCCGTTTGTGAATACAAAGCAAGTGTAAAAAGTGCTTTAGTTACACATATGAGGACACATACAGGAGAAACGCCTTATAGTTGCTCTGTTTGTGAATACAAAGCAACACAAAAAGGTGATTTAGTTGGACATATGAGGACACATACAGGAGAAACGCCTTATAGTTGCTCTGTTTGTGAATACAAAGCAACACAAAAAGGTGATTTAGTTAAACATATGAGGACACATACAAGAGAAACGCCTTATAGTTGCTCTGTTTGTGAATATAAAGCGACTGTAAAAAGTGCTTTAGTTACACATATGAGAACACATACAGGAGAAACACCCTATAGTTGCTCCGTTTGTGAATACAAAGCAAGTGTAAAAAGTGCTTTAGTTACACATATGAGGACACATACAGGAGAAACGCCTTATAGTTGCTCCATTTGTGAATACAAAGCAACACGAAAAGATCAATTAGTTAGACATATGAGGACACATACAGGAGAAACGCCTTATAGTTGCTCTGTTTGTGAATACAAAGCAACACAAAAAGGTGATTTAGTTGGACATATGAGGACACATACAGGAGAAACGCCTTATAGTTGCTCTGGTTGTGAATATAAAGCAACACAAAAAGGTGATTTAGTTGGACATATGAGGACACATACAGGAGAAACGCCTTATAGTTGCTCTGTTTGTGAATACAAAGCAACACAAAAAGGTGATTTAGTTGGACATATGAGGACACATACAGGAGAAACGCCTTATAGTTGCTCTGTTTGTGAATACAAAGCAACACAAAAAGGTCATTTGATTAAACATATGAGGACACATACAGGAGAAACGCCTTATAGTTGCTCTGGTTGTGAATATAAAGCAACTGTAAAAAGTGCTTTAGTTAGACATATGAGAACACATACAGGAGAAACGCCTTATAGTTGCTCCATTTCAAAGCAACACGAAAAGATCAATTAGTTGGACATATGAGGACACATACAGGAGAAATACGTTATACTTGAGAGCATATTAAGAGGATCTTTTTAAGTAAATAATGTCTGATGAATGCAAATACATAGTCAATACTCAATCATTATAATGTTACAGGCATTTTAAGTTTTAAAGTATTTATAATTGCTACTGTTGTAAATTGTTAATTTCTTAGACATATATTAAATCGAGGTAGTTTTGCATTGATATAGACTAGAACTAATAGAGATATCTAGCTATTAATTGTTTCATTGCTTTTGCTATGGTGTTAAATAATATATTCTATAGTCTGTTTTTAATCTAGGAGAAGTAATTGAAAAGCCATATTTTACGACCGACCAGAAAATATGAATTTTGAGAATTTTTTCGCTAGAAAGTAAAATTTTGCCGGTCAAGATCGGAAAACGGGCATCAGGGACCGGTAATAGTATATTACATACCGAGGTGGAAAGTGTTTCATTACTGTCGAGAGGTTAACTATATCTTGAGACAAGAATGAAACTTTTTACTATGGTTTGTATACCATTTTACTCACAATCAGTTTAATTAATATTTATTTAATTAGGTACCTAAGCTTCAAATAATACATATTTCTATGACAGTTTAATAAGTCACTGTAATTATGGAATCTGCGACGCTGTTGCTAGGTAACATGGTAAGTTCATTGAAAATGACGTTTAGCTAACCCGGAAAAACCTTTATTTCATACTGATGTCAAAAATGAAATTTTTTGGATTATTTATGGTACAAAAAATGGAACATTAAAATCCTAGTACTTTAAAGTAAAATATTAAAGTTCAAGTACTTTAAAACTTATTTATTGTACAAAAAATGGAACATTAAAGTCCTAGTACTTTAAAGTAAAATTTTAAAGTTCAAGTACTTTAAAACTATACGTCAGTTGTTGACATGAAATTTGAAATGATTTACAACTTTTTATTTAAAATTCATTAAACTTGCAGTATGAAATAAAACGTTGTATTCACCACGAACGAAAAGTGTTTTTAAAGGTCCTCGCAAGTAATTCCGTCCGAGGCTGATGCCTCGGACGTAAACAACTTTCTCGTCTTTAAAATGCCACTTTTCGTTCTAGATAAATAAACTACTATTCCCGGCTAGCTGGAAAGTAGAGCAAACAATGACTCGCTTTTCTAATGTTTTGAAGGTTAGAAACGTTCCTATTATTAACTGATTGTGAGTAAAAGCTTTTGCCGGTCCCTGATGCCTTCGTTACTATGGAAAGAAGTCTGTGTTATTGTTTGGATAAGCCAAATAATAGATACTAATGTCATAATTTTTTGAGTTTTCAAAACTGAATTCGCAAGTATGGACTCGGATGTCGTAAAAAAAATATTGTACGATACATGACCGGAAAGTGTTTTGCAGGTCTCCTCAAGTTTCCAGGGCGAGTCCTGGAATCTACAGGTTTTGACCTACAAAACACTACTTTCAGGTCTTGTAACGTAAATTACTATTGTTAAATTACATTAGCTGTTTGATTGTAATCACACAGAAAGAGACTAAGAACACAAAACTGCTAACCAGCATGCAAGCGCTTCGAACAGTTGATACGTCTAAATGTGTCAAAATATATGCTACTTAGTATTGTATAAAACCGGATTTGTCTTAGCCAATCACAGATGTACGTTTTGGTACGAAATAATTGAATCTCTTCCTAGTTTAAAAACAGACTAGAATTAATAAAAATTCACTTTTAGCGTTTTTGGCCTTATGCAGATAAATATTTTAAATTTATGGTTTTTAAATTTCAAAAACTTTAAAAAATAAAAAGTAAGTAGCGTTGGCTAATCTATGGATTCAAAGCTTCAATATAAAAAAAGAATTTTGCAAATTGGTCTTGTAGAACGCGTAAACTAAGTGGTACAAAAATGAGCATCGCGTTTTAATTATATTGATAGATTTAGAGATTTGTAATTGTAAAAATGTAAGTGACGCTATAAGATCTCGCTTAGGAAGTAATATTATTTGTGAATACAAAACCACATAAAAATATTCAAAATCTGTAAACTGGTACTCAATAGCTTTTAAGTATAGAGAATTAAAATATATAATGTCTCCTAAAAACTACAAAGCATTATGGTTTAAATACTTTTATAGGTTAGTAACGTTCCATGATATTAAATATGTAGTGGACGTAAGTGTTGGTATAATTAGGTATTGCTTGTATTAGTTTAAGTATGGAGGTTAATATAGTCGTAAGGTAAAACTGTACATTTTATTTTAAAATATATAATTATTTTATCAGAAATTTTTGATGGAATATTTAGGTAAGTACCTTACCCTCGTTAGCACTCGTGTTCCATCTTTCACATTCGTTTTTCAATGGTATCCTTTCCACATCGGTATTACAATACACTATTGATTTCATGTGGAATGCCATTGTAAGCGGTTACAAGTTGTACACAGTGAATAGCCGAAACATAGCTGTAGAATGTTGTGGAACGTTTAAACCTGAACAACTTAAGTTAAAAATTAAAAATAGAGTTTAAGTTACTGTTTAAGTTATGAGCATGATCATTAACATGAGGAAAAGAAAAAAGAAGCTGCATGTTATCAGCATAGCAGTGCATATTCAATACTTAATTTTTTCCAAAGATCAGCGGTATACAGGTTGATTGTAAATTAAGGAGAAATTAAAGAGAAAAGGAATACGATTTTATGTGACAAATATTTTAAGGGTACGAACAGAAATATCTGATTTGTGGTTAAACCGGAATTTTAATTACTTGTGGTTTTTCATATGGAACACCTACTTATAGCTTTTGTGTCTGTGGTAAGTTAGACAACACATCGTACATAGTTGTATTGAGATAGCGATGTATGAATAGGTTAGTAGTTAATAAAGCATTTGCAACTTGGCCTTCGTAGCGTTCACATATTATAATTTTAAAAAATGCGACTTTCTTCTTTTAGCGTTTCTAATTAGAGACGCCAACTGGACACAGGTGTTTTAAATGAAAGATGTAAATGCTGCGTTAAGCAAATTTTACGAGATACTATATCACATTTTTGACAACTGTGTACCGAAAATAAAAAGAAGGAGAAATAAGTATCCTATATGGTTTGATGAGGAGATAATAAACTGCTTAAAATTAAAAACGAAACATTACAAACTCAGGAAACTATCTCCATCATATCAACAAGCATATAAAGAACACAGAGCTAGATTGAAGTCTCTTATTAACACTGCATACAAAAAATACTTAAACGATATTGAATCTTGTATTAAACAAGATACTAATCAGTTTTGGAACTATATAAAATATACTAAACAAAATGATACCTCAATAGATTCCTTTATTGTAGGAGATAAAATTATAAGTGGATCCCAAGTAGCGGATGAGTTTGCAAATTATTTTCAATCGGTTTATTCAAACATCGTGTCATCTTATGATATTGAACATTTAGCTGGAGATGTGGTCAGTAATGAACTGTTTTACTTTACCGAAATTACAGATGCAGAGTATAACCTAGCTATAAAAAAACTAAAACCCAAAAGAGCTGCTGGACCAGACAACATTCCACCCTACGTCTTAAAAGGCTGTGGCGACTGGCTAAAAGATGTTCTGCTGTACATATTCAATCTCTCAATACAAACTCAAGTTTTTCCAGAACTGTGGGGGGAATCTTTAGTAACACCTGTTTTCAAAGCGGGGGATAAAAAAGTCATAGAAAATTATAGACCAATAGCGATATTGTCTGCTCCAGCAAAATTGTTTGAGCAACTAATTTATACTAAATTATCTTGTCACATCATGCCTCACATATCTAATTGTCAACACGGATTTGTTCCCAAAAGATCTACTGTATCTAATTTGTTAACTTTTACAAACGACGTACTGAACGCATTTGAGTCTAAACTGCAAACTGATGCTATTTATACAGATTTCCGAAAGGCATTTGATACTGTGGATCATGACGTATTGTTAAAAAAATTATTTACCTATGGTTAAATCCTGTATTAAAATTCTTTGCGTCCTATCTGCAAATCCGCAGGTATGCTGTTAAATATCGTGGAAACACCTCAGGAAAATTCACGCCGAATTCTGGGGTACCGCAGGGTTCCAATTTGGGACCTTTATTATTCCTAATATTTATAAACGATTTGCCAGAAGTACTGAGGTTTTCAAAATGTTTACTTTTTGCTGACGATTTAAAGTTTTTTAGAATTCTTAAGGATGATCAAGATGCCGAGGGACTCCAAAAAGATTGTGATGCTATACAGGGTGACACAGCGGACATGTAACAGCCCATAACATTTTTATTTGTTAGAATTAAATCTTGCAATTTGGGTGATGCATTTATCATAAGGGCAACCTTCTGATGACTAAATAAAACTAATTTTTCCAATTCCGGTTTAACCGGAAGTAACCTTGAATTTTAAATTTTAAATAGCACCCTGTATATATTTTTAGCCTACCTGAACCGCTACAAAATTCTCTTTTCAACCGTGTGTCACAACTTGACATTTGCTTTCAAAATGGCTGTCAAAATCAATTTTTCTCCCAAACCCTTAGTTGGCCATGACATGACACTTGCAAATTATCAGCATATAAAAGACGTTGAGATGTAAAAATTAAGGTGTAAAAATATTTGCGATTTTGATACTTTTTATCTAATTAATAAGAGTTACGAATAAAGGATCATTTTTCAAATTTTAGAAATGTATTTGTTTAACGCTTAATTTCTCAAAATTCAAAATAGGAAACTCCAATTTTTATTTAATGTAACTGTAGAACAAATATTTTCTGTTTTATATAATTTATCAGAATTGGTATGAACAACTTTTTTTATTATTAAAAACGCAAAATTATACATATCTACATTGTTTCCAAAATACGTATATTATTAGTATCAATAAAAAGCCAAGTAGGCTGTGTAACATCCTAGCATATGATTGATGTTCCTAATGTGGATCAAGTAAATTTTCAGCAAGATGGCGCCCCAGCGCATAACGCAAGAAATACCGTGAATTATTTAAACGAAAGGTTTAGCGAAAATTGGATTGGTACAAATGGTCCCAATCGGTGGCCTCCAAGATCTCCGGAATTAAATTTCTCGGTGTTGTACCGAAAAATTGTCTTTTCATTCCATGGATCTCTAGATATGTTTAACACATTTGTTATCCTTATGGTGGGGTATTACTATGCCTACTTGGGGCATTATTGTTACATGTACTTATACCTATTATAAGTATTTATGGATCATTGTAGATATGTGTAATTTTGCGTTTTTAGTCAAAAAGTCAGTTGTTCATACAAACTTGAATAAATTGTATGAAAATGTACATGTTTATTTTACATTTCTATAAAATAAAAATTATAGTTTTCTATTCTGGATTTTGAGATATTAAGCGTGAAATAAATGCATTTCTAAAGTTTGAAAAATGGTCTTTTATTCCCAACTCTTATTAATTAAATAAAAAGTATCAAAATCACAAATATTTTTATACCTTAATTTTTACATCTCAACGTCCTTTACATGCTGATAATTTGCAAGTGTCATGTCATGGCCAACTAAAGGTTTGGGAGAAAAATTGATTTTGACAGCCATTTTGAAATCAAATGTCAAGTTGTGACACACGGTTGAAAAGAGAATTTTGTAGCGGTTTAGGTAGGCTAAAAATATATACAGGGTGATATTTAAAATTTAAAATTCAGGATTACTTCCGGTTAAACCGGAAGTGGAAAAATTAGTTTTATTTAGTCATCAAAAGGCTGCCCTTATGATAAATGCATCACCCAAATTTCAGAATTTAATTCTAATAAATAAAAATGTTATGGGCTGTTACATGTCCGCTGTGTCACCCTGTATATAAATGGAGTATTCTAAACAAACTACATTTTAATATAAATAAATGTCAAATCATTAGTTTTAATTCCAGGGGTGTTTCCATTATGTTTGACTATAACATTGGTGGAGCTGTACTCAGACGCACTGATAGTGTGAAAGATTTAGGAGTAACTTACGATTGCACACTGAGTTACAACCAACACATATCAAACATCCAGTCGGGTGCTTTTCGTACTCTTAGGCCAGTCAAATTGTCGAAAATACCTCGTTTTTTTGACAAAAATACTACCTGAAAAGTGAGCTTGTAGTTTTATAGAACAAATCACGTAGAATTGAATGAACTAAAAAGTAACAGCTGAATCAGTGGAGAAGTGATTCAAAATTGCGCTCAAAGTAATAAAAAAACGGTTTTTTGCATATAAAAGAGCAACAAAAGCGATGAATTTTTTCCAAAAAAATAAGCTTATGTAGTTTAAAAAAACAAATAAATTAAGCTGTCGATGGTCAAAATCGATTAATTAAAAAAAAAGTTATCACTTAAAAACCGCTAAAAATGACCGATTTTTCAATTGTTCTTAACTTTAAAAAAAACCTATATAACGTTGAAATTTTCAGAAAGCATAGTACTCGATGATCAGAAAACACGATTTTAAAATTTGCAAAAATGTTGATTACTTTTTGCATAAATCATTTTCTTCGAAAAAAATACGTTTTCGCAGAAATTGATTTACTCAGCTTGCAGAAGTCGTATAGCAATCAGCATAGGCTTATTTTGTTCCTTAAGAGTTATACTACCAGACACAATATGAGCGCAATTTTTTTTGCACTTGAAAATATGTGCAAATTTAATGTGAAGAGTGATCTTTTTTTACGAGCACAAAATGTTGACTATTTTTGTCAATTTTAATTGTACCGAAATTACATAAGCACCATTCGATAGCTGCCAATTTTCTCCGTAATTAAAAAAAGATTAAGGTACGATCCATAGAAGCCGAGGAATTTTTTTGTCTTAAATTGCTGCACATTCAATTATTAATATTAGCGGCTGAAATTTGCACACAGTTTAGTTGAAGACTTCTAGTGTAATATAAAAATTATTTCGCAATTATTGACCGTGTATTATTTATTGCGAACCGGTTTACATTAACCCTTTCGCTCCTGTCGGGATATATATATCCCAACCGATGTTCAAAAAATCCCGATGAATCAAAAGTGCATTTAAATTGTATTGGGATGGGATATATCAGTACTCTATGAACCTCTCGAGGTATTTTAACGTTGGCTGGTTTGCAATCAAATATAACCTTACTAAAATATTAAAATATCTGACAGCTCGTCGTGTTTACAGTGTTGTGTATTTTTGATATTACTTGAGTGAATAATAATTACATGTTCGGTGCATGTTCATTTCACATTCAGTTAGGTAAGTAACACAAAGTTATGCTTCGATGAAAGTTATACTTGTTGATATTCATTTCAAACGTGGAATGGGCGTATATATCCCAACAGTACTTTCTAATCGATCACTTACCTGTAGAGGGAAAATCTTCAAGATTACGCTGTGTAAGATGTACCTACACGAAGTAATAAGGATAAACGCACAAGGTTTATGTGTAAAATGTGCAATGTACCTTTATGTGCAGATTGTTTTACGCCTTACCATACTTAACAATAACATCATTATTAGTACTGATGGGATAATATGTCCCAGTATAAAACACTAATGGGACATACTGTCCCACGCCTTTTTTTCAAAAATAAAAAACAATAAAAATAATTTACGGTCATTTTTATTTTATTTATATCCCCACTAAAAGCTCTAAACAAAAAATTTGCTTAAAATGAGCCAA
This sequence comes from Agriotes lineatus, assembly GCA_940337035.1. Taxonomy (NCBI): domain Eukaryota; kingdom Metazoa; phylum Arthropoda; class Insecta; order Coleoptera; family Elateridae; genus Agriotes; species Agriotes lineatus. Next base: position 44,062 of record CALNHX010004481.1, on the reverse strand, counting down.
AATAAAATCAGGAGTGAAAGGGTTTTAAGCGTCGCAAAATGTATGTTCCGTTCAGAGCGGTGCCGTGGCGAGTAGCGTTCGTTGTGGGGAGAAACTCGTAGTAGGCCGCTCCACTGGGCGTTTACTCGCCCTGCACAATGTACTCAGAATATCCTTCCTTTTTTAAATGTTTATAATGATTCTAATAATTATTATAAGAATCATAATATTAATTAGAAGAATAATTATAGCAACTAATTATTTCATTTCTAAACTGTCATTAAACGTGAAAAATATTTTTATTCAAAATAGGATTATAAGATATATTTAAACAAATTATTTACAAGTAATTGTTACATAATATAAACATCTATCAAAGTACAAACCCTTGCATATGAGATAACTATTACTGCAGTTTATTGCCCACCCAGACATATATTGACAAAATATCAACCAAGTATTCTTTGACACACTGGGACTGTGATATATAATTACACTAACAGCCAGTCTTATAAAGACCACTAATCTGAAGTTTATGTGTACTTTGTTGTTAAAATAAACAAAAGCGCATTTAAATTCGTAGAAAGTTGACAGCTATCGAATGGTGCTTATGTAATTTCGGTACAATTAAAATTGACAAAAATATTCAACATTTTGTGCGCCTAAAAAAAGATCACTCTTCAAATTAAATTTGCACATATTTGCAAGTACAACAAAATTGTGTGTGGTAGTATAACTCTTAAGGAACAAAATAAGCCTATGCTGATTGCTGTACGACTTTTGCAAGCTGAGTAAATCAATTTCTGCGAAAACGTATTTTTTTCGAAAAAAATGATTTATGCAAAAAGTAATCAACATTTTTGCAAATTTTAAAATCGTGCGTTTTCTGCTCACCGAGTACTATGCTTTCTGAAAATTTCAACGTTATATAGGTTTTTTTTAAAAAGTTAAGAACAATTGAAGAATCGGTCATTTTTAGCGGTTTTTTAGCGATAACTTTTTTTTCTAAATAATCGATTTTGACCATCGACAGCTTAGTTTATTTGTTTTTTTAAACTACATAAGCCTATTTTTTTGGGAAAAATTCATCGCGTTTTTGCCCTTTTATATGCAAAAAACCGTTTTTCCATTACTTTGACCGCAATTTTGAATCACTTCTCCACTGATTCAGCTGTTACTTTTTAGTTCATTCAATTCTACGTGATTTGTTCTATAAAACTACATGCTGACTTTTCAGGTAGTATTTTTGTCAAGTAAATATTTAATTTGACTGGCCTATCTGGGATTTATTATGAGACAAACGTATAAATTTAACAATATTGCTACAATAAGAAAATTATATGAAACACTAGTCAGACCTCAACTAGAATATGCCTCTGTTATTTGGAATCCACTATTTATATATCAGTCAAATGAAATAGACAAAATTCAAAAGAAGTTTCTGAGATTTCTCTACTTTAAAAAGTATAAACGATACCCTGACTACAATTATGTTCGAACTGCAGACTTAATGGGTGAATTTAAAGTCGTAAGTCTAGAAAGTCGACGTAAGTTAAATTTAGCTATGTGCTGCTACAAAATTTGGAATAACTTGATTGATGACAGCAACATATTATCATATCTAAAATTGAAAGTTCCACCTCGGCGTATTCGAGCCTCCCTAATGTTTCACATACCACTAGTAAATCATACATCTAATGCTCCCTTAATTCTAATGCCGCGGCTTATGAACGAACTGATGAAACATATTTCTGATTTGGATCTATCACTTCCAATTAAACACTTTAAATAGCTATTTATATATTTAGGGAGCAAAGGTATTCATTTCCTCCAGCGTGTGAATTTAATGCCCGACGCGTTAGCGGAGGGCATTAAACACACAAGGGAGAAAATGAACCTTTGCTCCAGTGATATATATATGATTTTTTCTTCGAACGCATGTTCTATTGCGCGAAATTTCAAAAATTTTGCTTTAGTAAATCATTACAGTGACTCTAGATTTCTGTAGTGACATTTTGTCTAATATCTAAATCAGCATAACGTTGTAAAGCTTTGGTGTGATATCCATGGTGACATAAACACAAATGCGGGAGCAAATAAATATTGGCTCCCGCCGGGAGCAAATAAAAATTGGCTCCCGCTGGTTAGAACTTGACAGTTTTGTTTCCTAAAACTAGGGCGCAAAAGCCGACTTTCTATATAGTGAGTACAAAAAATCTATTACGTGACTATTATAAAGATAAATAACGTTTGCTGTTTGATGTTGCCCCTCCATATCTGATTGGATGTGGCCAACACTACCTAGACACATTTATTTTTATTTTTATTATATATATATACAGTGTGACCAGTAAAGTCCGCATCATATGGGATTTTTTTTTATTAATAGCTTTTTTCGAAATTTGACTTTGGCATCAATTTGTGCTTCGATCGAGATGAAAATTAACCAAAAAAATAGTAGTTACGTCATTCGCATTATCTGTCAAATTGTATTTTTTTTTCAAAAAATTTCAAAAGTGGGGTTATTTCTCAAAATATAGAAAAAAGTTATTAGAAAAAGTTTTTCTAAATGCAATTTTTAGCCCATATGCAAAATTTCAGCTGTATAAGATAATTTAGATTTTTTGCCCATTTTTTTAAATTGCACCACTGTTGCAAAGTAAGACTCAACGCAACCTACATAAAACTTCTTAGTTTTGACAATGCTTTATTCCAGACACATTTTCTTTAAAGTAGCGCCATATTAAATATGTGTTTTTCTACAAAATCCAAATAGGGCTATTAAAATTTGGTCACATGTGATGCAAAGTTTATTTGTTTTTGACCCTGTATAATGTAACTCCATAAAATAACTATTTTTGAAAACGCAGTTTGTGTCTAAAAGTAATACACGTTATTTTATGAAGTTACATTACACAGGGTCAAAAACAAATAAACTTTGCATCACATGTGACCAAATTTTAATGGCCATATTTGGATTTTGTAGAAAAACACATATTTAATATGGCGCTACTTTAAAGAAAATGTGTCTGGAATAAAGCATTGTCAAAACTAAGAAGTTTTATGTACGTTGCGTTGCGTCTTACTTTGCAACAGTGGTGCAATTGAAAAAAAATGGGCAAAAAAACTAAATTATCTTATACAGCTGAAATTTTGCATATGGACTAAAAATTGCATTTAGAAAAACTTTTTCTAATAACTTTTTTCGATATTTTGAGAAATAACCCCACTTTTGCTTTAAAAAAAAATAAAATTTGACAGATAATGCGAATGACGTGACTACTATTTTTTTGGTTAATTTTCATCTCGTTCGAAGCACAAATTGATGCCAAAGTCAAATTTCGAAAAAAGCTATTAATAAAAAAAAATCCCATATGATGCGGACTTTACTGGTCACACTGTATATATATATATATATATATATATATATGCAGGGTGTCCCAGATAAGAGCAACTACATGGGGATTTCGGAAACGGCAAGAGATACAGGGTGGCTTAAATGAGAGAAAAGTTGCGCTATTCTGAGCCCAGTCAGATGCTGTATCGAAATTAAAAATATCTACAGGGGTTTTTAAAATATCGAGCAAAAACAAAAAATTGTGGTTTTCGAAAAATTGCAATATCGTCGCCATCTTGTAAACAAATTTAATAAAATTTGGTAATTTTGTATTAGCGACTACGGCCAATCGAATGACGTTTACGAATTTTTTCTAGGCCTTCTAGATTTTTTGCAACCATAGCCAACTTTGTTATTTCTTATGGCCGCCATATTGGATTTATACGTCATTAAATAGCGCATAAAAATACCTTTTCAACCATGTATAACAGACCTATCTTTAGATGACGGAAAGTTAAATTTATTAAAAAAACAGTTTTTCACTTAGTTGGCTGTGAAACAAATGCCGCAGTTGTGTTTTCTTAAAAATGTCTTTAAAAAATAATCTTTTATTTATGATACTAAAGTTAACAACTAATACATTATTTATGATTAAACTCACAACCAAAAAAAAACCGATGACAGAGCGTTGAATTAAAATAAATTAAATTAAATGTTCGAAAATTCCACCGTTGTTATTAATGCACGTCATGCATCGATGAATTAGAGACATACATGCATCTTTAACCATTTGTCCAGGCATTTCTTCAATGGTTTGAACAACGGCTGCCTCAAGTTCTTCTACTGTATTATAAGGAGTACAATAAACTTTATCCTTTAAATATCCCCAAAGGCAAAAATCAAGTGGCGTAAGGTCCGGCGAGCGAGCAGGCCAGGCAACCGGACCTCGATTTCCTATCCAGTTATTTCCATGTTGCTGATTCAAATAGTCAGTTATGATTCTTGCATTATGTGGAGGTGCTCCGTCTTGCTGGAACCACATGTTTGCTACATCTTGAAGAGGCAAATTTTCTAAAGTTTGGTCGACGTAATTTTGTAATATTTCAAGATATCGAGGTGCAATCAAATTATTATGAAAAATGTTAAATAGTACGTGTCCGTTTATGACTCCTAGCCATACATTAAAACCCCACTTAACTTGATGACGCACCTCACGATGTAAGAACGGATTTTGATCGGCCCAGTACACGTTGTTGTGTCTGTTAAATACCCCGCAGTTTGTAAATCTGCTTTCATCAGACCACAGAACCTTAAGCGGAAATTGAGGATTTTCTTGGCATTTTTCTAAGAACCAATTGCAAAACGATATTCTCCTTTCTAAGTCACCATCTCGGAGTCCTTGACTAATATGTTCTACATATGGACGATACTTGTATTTTTTGAGAATTCTCTGAGCAGTTGATTTAGGCACTTCAACATTATTTTCGATTTGACGAAGGGAGGTACGAGGATTGTCGATAACACTTTGCAAAACAAGATTTTCCATATTTACATTTCCCACTCTATTTCGATTGTGTTTTTTAAAGGAACCATAAGTAAGTAAATTATTTCTAAGCATTCTGAAGATCGACAAACCTGGTTGCCGTCTTTCTGGATATCGCTGAAAGTACATATCTTGAGCTCGTTCAGCGTTCCTCCGGCACAAAATGAAACAATCATACATATCCACTTTTTCCCGATTTGAATACCTTTCCATATTAAATATAAAAATTAAACTCTTAACAGATAGAACCAAATAAATAACAAAGTTTTGACAGATAGTTACATAGCTAAAACAACAAACACAATTGCGGCATTTGTTTCACAGCCAACTAAGTGAAAAACTGTTTTTTTAATAAATTTAACTTTCCGTCATCTAAAGATAGGTCTGTTATACATGGTTGAAAAGGTATTTTTATGCGCTATTTAATGACGTATAAATCCAATATGGCGGCCATAAGAAATAACAAAGTTGGCTATGGTTGCAAAAAATCTAGAAGGCCTAGAAAAAATTCGTAAACGTCATTCGATTGGCCGTAGTCGCTAATACAAAATTACCAAATTTTATTAAATTTGTTTACAAGATGGCGACGATATTGCAATTTTTCGAAAACCACAATTTTTTGTTTTTGCTCGATATTTTAAAAACCCCTGTAGATATTTTTAATTTCGATACAGCATCTGACTGGGCTCAGAATAGCGCAACTTTTCTCTCATTTAAGCCACCCTGTATCTCTTGCCGTTTCCGAAATCCCCATGTAGTTGCTCTTATCTGGGACACCCTGTATATATATATATATTACATATGCATTGACATGTAAAAATTTAATGTACATTGTTGTGTTGTCTGTGTAATTAGGCTAACAGCCTGTTCAGGCAACAATAAATAAATAAATAAATAAACATGGCGCAGTCAAACGGTTAAAAATTGCGAACCACGTGCAAGTGTATAAAACAGTAAAAGTAGATTATAATAATCATTGCGAGTCACGTAAACAGCTGTATAAAACAGCAAAATGGATTTCCGAGGAATTCTGCCAATGATCATGTCAGGAAATATGGCTGAGAATTGGAAATTCTGGAAACAAAGGTTCGTAACCTATTTACAAGCAACCAAAATTGTTAAAAAAGCAGAAGCAACACAATGTGCACAACTGCTGGCTCTCATTGGAGACGAGGGCATGAGGATATTCAACACCTTTAAATTCCTTGACAAGGAGCAAGATAAGTTACAACCTCTGTTATCTAAATTCAATAAACATTTTGAACTGAAAACTAACTTGGCTTTTAACAGGCATAAATTAGTACTAACATGCAAACAAAAAGAGGGTCAAACTATCGAACAGTATATCATAGAACTAAAAAACTTGTCGTATCGAGTAAATTGGAAAATTTACAGGAAAGCTTGACAAAAGATATTTTAATATGTGGACTAAAATTGTCTTCACTACGTGAAAAACTACTACAGGAAGATAAGGAATAACTGGATGAAGTCGTTAAAATTTGTATAAATACAGAAAACGCCAAGGACTACAACCACAGAATCAACGATGCAGCTGAACCAAAGAGTGTTGATTTCGTGGACAAAACAAAGGCGAGCTACACGAAAGGAGGTCGACATCGACAGGGGGCACAGCCAAACAAACACAGAGGCAATGTCGCAGGCAACAGGGGTAAGAAAGCGGATCAACAACCCGGCACACATGTAAGGCGCTGCCAGAAATGTACGTATCAACATGACTACGGAAAGTGCCCAGCCTATGGCAAACAGTGCAACAAGTGCGGTACAATCGATGGCTGCGAACTGAAAGACTGAGGAGTCATGGTTCACGGCTTTAGAAATAAACGGCTACCCTGTTCATTTTAAACTGGACACTGGGGCAATGACAAATATCATAACAGTAAGTGTTTTAAAATCAATTCATTTCAATTTTGATGAAATTGTTGGCACAAGTATAAAACTTCACTGTTATACACAAGAACAAATTCTTGTAATAGGACAATGCATTATAAAATGTAAATATAAAAACAAAAATGAGGAGCTCTTATTTTGTGTGGTCGACGTAAACAATTCTCCATTATTGGGGCTTAAGGCATGTGTAATGTTAGGGTTAGTTTGAAAAGCAAATACTATACAAAATAGCACTGCAATAGCTGATATAAAATCAATGAGCTTAGAAAATGATAGTGTAGTTAACACACAAGGTAAAATGAATAAAATATTAGAGCAGAATCAAATAGATACTGATATTAATAAAATACTAGGGCAATTTGAGTGCCTGTTCAAAGGAATAGGTTGTTTAGGTAAACCACATCACATAGAACTAAAAAGTAATGTTGAACCTGTAGTTCAGCCAGTACGGAAAATACCATTTGCTATAAGAGATAGGCTCAAGGAAACGTTAGATCGATTAGAAAGAAATAAAATTATAGCTAGAGCAGAAGGGAGTGCTGACTGGGTGAATGCAATTGTTGTTGTTCGGAAGCCAAATGGACAACTGAGACTATGTTTAGACCCTTCTGATCTCAATAAAGCACTAAAAAGACATTACTTTCAAATACCCACATTAGAGGAACTAACAGTTAAACTATCGGGTGCTCAATACTTTAGCACATTAGACGCAACTCAGGGATTCCTTCAAATTCAGTTAGACGAATATAGCTCAAAAATATGTACTTTCGGAACTCCTTTTGGGAGGTACTGGTTTCTAAGGTTACCGTATGGGCCTGCCAGTGCACCTGAAGTCTTTCAGGAACGCATGACTGATATTTTTGGGAATTTACCGTTACCGGACATTAATGTCTATATCGATGATATAATAGTGTCAGGCAAGACAAAAAAAAGAGCACAACTCACACTTAATGAAAGTATTATGAACAGCTGCAGAATGTAATTTGCGGCTAAACAAAGGAAAATGTAAATTCCTAACGAATGAAGTAGAATATATGGGTCATAAGATTTCAAGTCGCCGTCTAGAAGCAGATGACTCAAAAATAGAAGCAATCATAAAACTGCAAAGACCAGAAAATAATAAGGACATTCAAAGGTTTTTAGGGATGGTGACTTTTTTTTTTTTTTTTTAGTATAGGGGAAAACCTTCATAGGCACTGGGATCTGGTGTCTTGCACCAGCACCAGTAGTGCCGGATTCTTACCGGCTAAAAACCCCTATTTCTTCAGACCAAAGTTCGGAACCGCTTAATTGCATAGCATCGAAACAGTGGACTGTTCTCTTTCTTCTGCTTCTTTCTTTCGCATTACATTTTTAATGTATGTATGTATCAATTGCCATGTCTCTTTTCTTGATGTCATTTTTTCGACTAAGTTTGCTACGCTCAATCTTTCCCCCAATCTTATCTCCATATCGATTCTAGGAATTTCCCATCTTTGGCACTCGAATAAGGTGTGACTGGTCGTGTCTACGTTGCCACAGTACATACACAAGTCATTTTCTTCTTTACCTATCCGTTTGGTATATGTCTTGTAGGAGCCATGACCCGTTAACGCCTGCGTAAGGTAATAGTCCAGGTTTCTGTGCTTACACTCCATCCACCTGGTAGTGTTCGGGATGAGTTCCTTTGTCCATTGGGCAACCGCGACTGTCTGTTCCCATTCCTCTTGCCACGTCCTCAATGAGGTATCCCTTTCTTCTTTTTTGGCTTCTTTTGTTGACCCGTCCGCCCTTTTATATAGTCTCATCCTCTCATCCACCATTTCTTTTATGGGCATAGTCCCTGTTATTACTGTAAGGGCCTTCCCGGACACTGTTCGATAAGCACTGGCTACACGTAATAGCATTTTTCTTTGAACTCTAATTAACATGTTTCTGTAAAGTGCCACCCTGACCGCTCCGTGCCAGATAGGTGCCCCGTACAAGATGGTGGATTGCGCTACCGCACATATCTCCTCTCTTTTTCTACTTCTCGGGCCTCCGATGTTTGGCATTATTCTAGCCAGCGCCGCTGCCCTCGTCTCCGCTTTCTGCACCGTGTTCCTTATATGTTCGCCCCACCATCCTCTTTTGCTGATGATGATTCCCAAGTAGCGAACCGATTTTCTGGGCCTGACAATAACCCGCATGCTGTCAAAAAGGATGCCTTCTTTGTTCCTAGGCCCTTTGATGATGACTGCCTCAGTTTTGTTGGGCGCCAACTCCAATTCCTTTTCCCGCATCCAATTTTCCGTTATCCTTAAGGCATCGTTTGCTCTTCTCATTAGGGTGTCTGTTTTGTCAGCAACTACCACTAAGGCCAGGTCGTCTGCAAAACCAAAGGCTCGTACTCCATCTGGCCACTCCTGTCTCAGGATACCATCATACACGATATTCCACAGAGTGGGACCGAGCACAGATCCCTGGGGAACTCCTGCTGTCACTTCTAGTTCTTCGTCATTCGAAAGTTGCAGCTTTCTGTCCTTTAGGTAGCTTCCTATGATCTCCTGTAAGTACTGAGATATTTGCCTACGCTGGAGCTCTTCTATTATTGCCTGCCATGATACCTATGGTGTTAAAGGCGTTTTTGACATCTAAGGCGATGAGCGTTCCCCATTTCGTGCTAGCCCTTGCAGGCTGCAAGACTTCATTTACCGCATGTAGCTTGCACTTGCCTTTGCGGAAACCATACTGATGGTTGGATATTCCACCTCCTGTTTCCTCTATTTCTATCTCTAGTCTCGCCTTTATTAGGCTATCGTAAAGCTTGCTTATGGTGTTCAGTAGACATAGTGGTCTAAATTTCCGTTCCTCGGTCTTTCCCTTCGGGATCAGAACCAGTCTTGCGGTCTTCCACTATTTTGGGAAGTCGCGCGCTTCAAGTAACGTGTTCATTACTCTTAGAAGCCATTGGGGTTCTATTTTAAACGCTAGCTTTAGTGCTTCAACCGGTATTTGGTCTATGCCAGGGGCTCTCCTCGATTTCAGCTTCTGTACCTATGCTTTGTTCTAGTTCTTCTCCAGTGAACAATGCTACGTTTTCTCTTCTCCACCTCCTCTGGCGTATGTCTCGTCGTCTTGGGAACAATTCTCTCGCTATTTCTTTTCTCTCTTGCATCGTCATATCGTAAGGTACATAGGCCTTGAACTTCTTCATGACGATTTGGTAACCTTGTCCCCATACGTCTTCGTTGACGTTGTCGCATAGCTCGTCCCAGTGTCTCTTTTTTGCTGTATTTATTAAGTACTGCAGTTCGTTTTTGTTTCTTTTGTACTCTTGCCTATATAGTTCTCGTTCTTCTGCTGTGCATCTACTATCTCTTGACATTCTGGTAGATATCCTTCGAGCTTTGTGGCATTCGTCTCTTTTTAGCGCAATTTCTTCGTTCCACCAATAAGGCACTTTTCCGGTGTTCTGTTGTCCCTGTCTGTATGCTACCTTTGTATGCCTCTTTCATTATCTGGGCATATTGCTCTATCGACGCATCTGCTCCATCCTTTCTCTCCAGGCTCCATGTGAGCTTTTCTTTAAACGTCTCCCAGTCTACTGTTATCACTGTTTGCCCCGGCTTTCCGGCCACCGCTTGATCCCTCATTTCAAAGTATATATATCGATGCTCTGTGATGGTTTCCTCTTCCATCACCTTCCATTCTTTGATTTTTCTTCTTACCCCTTGTGTGGAGCAGGTCACGTCAATGTACGACTCACTGAGTCCCCTGACAAACGTAGGGCTAGTTCCAGTGTTGTGTACAATCATGTTTGCCGTTGCTAGCCATTCGCAAAAATACTGTCCTCTTTGGTCGGAGACTGGCGATCCCCATTCGGCAGCTTTGGCGTTTATGTCGCCCATTACAATGCACTCCTTGTTGACGCTATTGCAGCGTCCCATGATTTCGTCTACTTTCCTCTTGTACTCTTCCAATGGGATATTTGGCGAAATGTAGCAACAGAAGATATCGCATTTTTCTAGGCTTATATGATTAGTATATATTTCTTCTTTGGCTCCACTTGTTTTACTTCTATCTTGCGGTTTCTGAAGTAAACAGCTACGCTTTCCTCCTTGTCTTTTATCCATCCGCGTCCGTCCGATATTTTCTTGTTTGGTTCTCCCACCACCACGATTTCTATGTTATGCTCTGCAGCCGTAGCAAAAGCAACGTCGTGAGCTGCTTTTTTTCTCCCCAGATTTGTCTGCAGGATTCGAGTTTTTACACCCATTTTTGGGGCGATCTTTCTTTGGCTTTCGCCAATGCTTGCTTGAATTTGTCACACCTTGCCGTTCCTGCGCAGTGTCCTTTTATATCACATATTGGGCAATATTGTTCATTTTGGCTTTTATGAGCTTTATGTCCTTCTTGTCCACAACCATGGTATAGTCTACTCTGTCTACCCCAGTGCAGTGTCTTGCATCGTGCCTATAGTTCCAGCATGCAAAACATTTTTTGATTTCTAGCTTTCTATTTTGCATGTACGTATGCCTATTCTCATCTTTCCCTTCTCCAACAGTTTCCGTGCTTGGCTGTTGGTTGTCTGGACAGTTACAGCCTGGTTTCCCCCAGAGATAGGCCTTAATTTTCCTACCGTAATGGTGCCTGTTCCCTCATCTTTCTGCAGCAGTTCTCTGATAGCAGCGTCTACTTCCTCCTTTGTGGTAAGGCTGTCCATACCCTTTACGTGTAGGGTTACGATATCCGCCTTCTTTGTATTTACCGTTACTGTCTTCATTTCTTCTCTGATAGAGCGTTTGAGTGCTTCTCCAGCCCCTTTCTCCGTCACCAGCAATAGCTTTCTCTCTCTTGTTTTTCGGACAGACCTGATCTTTTTGTTGTCCGGGTTGTCTTTCATAGCTTGTCTCACTCCTCTCAGCAAGTTCGCGTAGCTCTTGTCTTTTTGTTGTAATATTAAGGCCTCTGTGTTTTTGATTTTCCGCCTGTCTATCGTCTTTCCGTCTTCGTTTTCGCATCCTGTTGTCTTTGCCGTTTCGGGTTTGGCTGTTTTTGATTTCGGCGGTGTGTGTATGGTAATCGTTATCTCGCTATCTATGAAGGCTATTTCTGCGAGTTTTCGCAGCCTCTCTTCATCTATTTCTTTAGTGATCGGCAGTGCCACCTTCTTCTTTCTTGTTTCGCCCATCTCCTTTCTCAGTTCTCTCGGCCCTCCGAGTAAGCTTTGGTCTACATTTTCCGATATGTTTAGTTTGTGTATGTTCTTTTCCCACTGTCTCCCCTCTCCTCCTACTTTGGCTTTTGTTGCTTGATCGTCGTCAGTCCCCGTTCTCCGAGTTCCATAAATTCTGGATACTTTTCTTTGAATTGTTTGGGGAGACCTTTTTCCATTCTCTGCTCTTCGCCAATTAATATTATTGCGACGTCATCCTTTGCTATTGTTAGTGGGTTTCCTTGTGTCGTTTGTGTTTGCACATATACCTCTTCTAGCCATCTTTTTCCCATTACCTCTTCTAGTTTTGTTGCATCCTCGATATTTCTGATTGTTTCTATGTTCGCTATCATCTCCTCCTCGCTCCATGTCTGTGTGCTTATGTTCTGTACTTTCGGGGTTGTCTGGTAGGTAGCGTCGGTTTGGGTTTTTCTGTCCTCTTTAATCGTTTTGTTTTCACAGTACGATTCCATGCTGTCGATTAGCCAGCTCGTCAAATCTTCTGTCATCTTTCCAATATACATTGTTAGATGTTGGGCGGAGTCTTTTATTTCCTTTTTAGGAATATATGAGTTTTCTAGTGTTTTCTGTAGTCTTTCAATGTTATGTCGGAGTCCCTTTAGAACACTTTTTACTGTTTTCATGTTGTTTTCATCTACGTCCACCCTCCCTTGAGTTGTTGTCTGCGGGCTATTTCCAAATTTCCTCTTCTTTGTTATGGGTCCTAGTTGCGGCTGCATTTCGGGACTACTTCTGTCCACCAGTATCCGGTCTGACTCCATAGTAGCGACTGAATGTGCCCTAGGTTTGGGTGGACTTTGCGACAACCTGCTTCGCCTTGCAAAGGGGTCTTCTGTATCTCCTGTAGCATCCACACCGCCAGCTCGAAACTCTTTCTCCATCGTATTTATAGTAAATTTTTGCAATTTGAATGTTTTTAGGGTAGCCAGCCCTTTTATTACCTTCTAAATGCACGTTAAAAGTTTTAATAGAAGCCTTATTTCACTTTATTTCAACGTAAACCACGTTCGTGGTGAACGGCCTATATATTTTCCCCACAGCCGGAACCGCGTGGGTGCGGGGCCGGGCGTCCATTGTCTTCCCTCCGTTCATCGAGAAGAGACCTCTGGTTTCCCAACATCCAAGCTTCGGAGTGGCTAGCCCCTACGTTCCCACGTCGTGGTCCGGGTTTACGGCGACGTGGGCACGCTTCAGAACGGTGAGTCCCCGGAAGTTCCCCCTACTTCAGGAGTTCCAACGTCTCGCTCGGGAAGGAATAGAAAAGAAATAGTGAAGGACTGAAAGACCCCTAGCCCTCGGTTAACCTAATAGCGTCGGGGTTTGAAAACGAATAAGAGTTTGGTCGCGAGAGACCGAAGAGAAAGGTAAGTAGAAACAAAGGGCGAGACCTGACCCAAGACAAGTTGAAGCAAGGTACAGGTCTGGCCAAGGCGCCTCGGGAGATGCCTCCTACCGTACCCACTAGCGTGGGCCCCTAAGTAACTTTTTTAAAGAGGTTGTCCCCCTCCGGGACTACAGGTGTCCAACCCTCCCCTAATGGGGTGGCACCCGCGCGCTGACATACCCCAGACTGGAAGTGCATGTAGTCCCCCCGCCAGGTGTAGTAAAAACGTTCTTTCTACAATTGAAATGGTTTTTCCCCAGTCCAAGTCCGATTTTGTGCAAATTCCGGTGAAAATGTTTCTCTCCAGTGTGGGACATAGTTGGCAACGGCGGAGAAACTGACGCAAATGACATGGCCGCCGTTTGTTTACATACAGCTTATGTACCTATACAATGAAGCAAGGGATGGAGACTTACCCCAAAGCACTGCAGCACCCCCGCTGGTTCAAACCACTCAAACGCAGAGTCCGCGAGGTCCCATAACAGTGGGACCGCGTCATAAGCTGAAAAACGTTCAAAAGCGGCGGTTAGAAGTTACCTGGCGAGGAGTACCAACACAAGGTGACCTTTCTAGGTAAATTTATAAACAATTTGTCTGAAAAAACAGCACCTCTTAGGGTATCATTAAAGAAAGATATAGTTTTTACTTGGGATGAAAAAAGGAAGAAGCTTTTAATAATCTCAAGTTGGCAATATGTAAAAGTCCTTGTTTAAAGTTTTTTGATATTGGTAAACCTGCCATTGTTTCGGTAGACGCCTCGAAAAATGGTATGGGCGCGGTTCTCCTACAGGAAGGGCGGCCGTGTGCTCACTCATCTAGAGCATTTACAGATGCCCAGATCCGGTACGCCCAGATAGAAAAAGAGTTGCTGGCGATCTGGTTCGGCATCGAAAAATTTAAACAGTATGTCCTTGGTCAACACTTTATTGTGGAAACTGATCACAGACCACTCTTAATTATAAAAAAACCTGTAAACGTATGTCCACCTAGGTTACAAAAAATTCTAATTCAGCTGCGTAATTATGATTTTACATTAGTTTTTAAACCAGGCAAAGAATTGGTTCTGGCCGACACTCTGTCGAGAGCGTTTATTATAGACTAGCTTTTACCCGCGACTTCGTTCGCGCGAGGTTCGTTATTTGTGTATTAAATAATGTTCCGCCCCGCCCCGCCCCGTCTCGACCCTTCCCGTCCCGTCCCGCCCCTTTCCCTCCTGTCCAGTCCCGTCCCTTCCCGTCCCGTCCCGCCCCTCCTCTTCCATCCCATCCCCTCCCCTTCCATCCCATCTTTTTCCTTCCCTTTCCGTCCCGTCCGTCCCGCCCTGCCCCGCCCCGTCCCGCTTTGCCCCGTCCCGTCCAGTCCGTCCCGTTCCGTCCAGTCTAGTCCCGTCCCGTCCCGTTTCTTCCCTTATGTCATGTTCACCGTCTTGGACTTAAAAATAAATGCCATTTTCGCAATCAACGTCCCAATAAACCTCAATAACGACACCCATATCGATTTTTAGGCTTACTTACCCCATTTCACCCCCTAAGGGGTTGATTTTCGGAAAATCACGAAATACGTGTTTGCTTATTTGTTTTTAGGAGTACTCCTACGAAGTTTCAAGTCGAAATATCTATTTAATATTATTTTTCCATACAAAATTGGAACCCCCATTTTACCCCTTTAGGGGTTGAATTTCGAAATATCCTTCCTTATTCCTTGTATACATCATAAAGGGAACCTCTGTGCAAAATTTCAGCTTTCTAGGTCCAAGGGTTTGGGCTGGGCGTTGATGAGTCAGTCAGTCAGGACTTTTAGAAATATATATAAGATAAAGTATTTGATGAAAATTTAGATATTGAAGCCGAGGCTCAAGTCTGCTTGGTTTCAATGTATTTAAATGTTTCAGCAGAGAAACGAAATTACCTGAGAGAGCACACAAATTTAGACAATGATTTGGTGCAGTTGAAATTTTATATAAGTAATGGCTGGCCACATAAATTAAAAGCCCTACCTGAAAATGTTAAATTCTATTACAAATTTAAACATGAATTAACTACAATAGATGAACTAGTGTATAAGAGTCAAAAGTTAATTGTACCAAAAACATGCAGAAAAGAAATACTGGAAAAGCTACACTATGGCCATATGGGCATATGGGCATCAGCAAAACAGTATCTAAAGCAAATTTATCATTTTACTGGCCGGGAATGTCAAAATGTATACAAGATATGATTTTGTCATGCCACATTTGTCTAAATCAGAGTAATTCACAAAAGCCTGAACCTATGGTATCTCATGAAATCATAACAGTAGGTACCATTCTATAAAAGTGGGTGCGACATATTCCACCTTAACAATGCGGCATATTTATTAGTCATAGATTACTATTCAAAGTGTGTAGAAGTTGCACATCTAAATAATAATTTGACAAACCATAATTTCATAATAAAACTGAAATCTATATTTGTTCGTTTTGGGATACCGAGAATAGTATGCTCAGACAATGAACCAGAATTCTGTAGTTATGAATTTAAACAGTTTGCTAAAGAATGGGATTTTGAACATGTAAAATCATCACCCAGATATCCACAGTCAAACGGTCAGGTCAGGGCCGCGCCAAGCCAGTATGCAATGTGTGCACCGCACACGGGCGGCCAAATTCAGGGGCGGCCAAAAAGGTTTAAAAATTATATACAAATTACAAAAAAAAATAATAAAAAAATGTACATTTTTTTTACTTTACAAATTTTAGAAGTTCAAAAATATGTACCTATATAGGTATAAAAAATGTTTATTGTGTAAATGAACACCTGATAATATGCTTACATGGATTATTGTTTATGTAAATTCTCGAAGTTAGTTTTTATTCCGTGGCGGCTAATTGTTAAACGAAGCCAACTTGAAGGAACGCTTTCCATGCATCTTTATGCAATGATTACAAAAAAGCCGGATATTTATCAGAAGCAACAAAACGTGACTTTTCAGAAAACTGGCGGCTGGCGGCTTTTATTGACTGTGAAACATATCGTATTTATGAAGTAGGTATTTATATTATTTTTGATCGGGGTGTCGGCGATCGTTTTTGTCGGTAAGTACCTAATTGTTTAAAGCTGATCTTAAGAAATATAATATTATATGATGCTTACATTAATGCTGTGGTAATATGGGTGCAATGATAATTATTTGGTCATTTAATTTTTGAATTGGCTGCAGAGAAGATCGAGTAGAGAAAATTAATTTTGTTAGTAATTGTGTTTTGAAGAAAGTTGAAGAAAAGTTATAAATATGGTAAGTACCTACATACATATCAATAATATGTCAATCAATACACAGATAGTTACCTACATATTCTTAAATTGTATTAAGTAATAAAATTGTTATAATTTTTCTAGATCAGAAAAACGAAAAGGCTGTCGGGTTTTCAGTATCGAAAACAAAGTCTACAAAAAAAAGAAGAAAAGAAAAAACTGGCCAATACTTTAGAAAAATATTTGAAGCCAGAAAATGTGTCAGCGGAAGCATTAGAATCAAGCTCTAGTTCTCTTTCCGGGCCACTTAATGAGCCGTGCGTCCAAGAAGTCGAAATGGAAATTATGAGGGAAGATTCCGAATCTGGGGAAGAGAAGGTGACTTCATCTGACTCGGAGTCTCCAAAACCAGAGAGAAGAGAAGTTGGTGACGCTGAAGAAGCCAGCACGTCAACCTCATCAAGGCTTTCTGAACTAAAGAAATTTGGCTGCTCATCAGATTCACAGCAGTCGCAGCAGGACACAGCAACCTCAGATGATCCTGGAGAGTGGCCTGAGATAATATCAACAACATTAACAAAAATTTTAGTAGAAAGAGGGCCTGTTCAGGTAACGCAATTTAATTTCCCAACTAATGAAAATGGTCGAAGGTTTTCGAAAAAATATTTCTACCGTTCTCTTCCAAATGGAGATGAAATTAATAGACCGTGGTTAGTTTATTCAATAAAAAATAATGCAGTTTATTGCTTTTGTTGTACAATATTTGGCAAAATTAAAAACAATTTTTCGCAAAAGGAAGGTGTTTCTGACTGGCAGCATTTGTCACTATTGATTTCAAGGCACGAAAAAAGTGATACTCACAATGCAAATGTTAAAAATCAGTTAGAACTTATAAAATTGTTATCAAAAGAACAAACTGTAAACCAGACGCAACTACGTTTGTTGAATGCAGAAGCAAAGCACTGGCATGCTGTGATTGAGAGAATAATTTTAATAATACAATATTTGTCAGGACAGTGTCTTGCTTTACGCGGGCAATCTAATAAATTATTTGAAAGCAATAACGGTAATTTTTTAAAAGCTGTTGAGATGATCTCAAAATTTGATTCTGTTATGTCAGAACATGTGCTTCGGACTCAAAAGTCACAAAAAGATGAAACACGAATGGTAAATTATTTAGGGGACAAAATTCAGAATGAAATAATAGATGTCATTGGTAACAAAATTAGAAATAATATTTTGGATTTAATTCTTGACTGTACTATAATTTTTAGATTTACAATGTTGAATGAGTCCTCAAAAAAAATTGAAATACGCGAGCATTTTATAGAATTTTGTCCTATTAATGATTCAACTGGAGTGGGTTTAAGTGAATTTTTAATGAATTTACTTTCAAAGTTGAATTTAAATATTTACGACATGCGTGGCCAAGGGTACGATAATGGGGTAAATATGCGCGGCAAACATAATGGTTTGCAAAACAAAATTTTAGAAATAAATCCGCGAGCATTTTTTGTGCCGTGCACAGCCTATACATTAAATTTAGTAGTGAACGATGCTGCTAAAGTGTCTTTTGAGACTTCTGGTTATTTTGATATAGTTCAAGAATTATTTGTTTTTTTTCTGCGTCGGTAAAAAGATGGTCAATTCTGAAAAAACACCCAACAAATTTAAATTTAAAACCACTTAGTGATACACGGTGGTCTAGTAGAATAGACGCTGTGAAGCCCCTGCGTTACCAAATTGGGCAAATATATGATGCATTGGTAGAAGTAATTGAAGATCGTTTATCCGTACAAGACCACAGTGCTTCACATCAAGCCAAATCTTTGGCATTAAAAATTCAGAGTTATAAATTTTTGTGCTCAACAATTATTTGGTACAATATTTTAATCAAAATTAATGTTTTGAGCACGATGATGCAAAATCCTACTATAAATATAAAAACTTGCTTAGAGCATTTTAAAAATGGGTTAGATTTTTTCTTAGCTCTTCGATCAGATGAAGAATTCAATAATGTTCTTACTGACGCTAATACACTTGCGGATGAACTCGGTATTGAACCTAATTTTCCTGCTGTTCAGTCTGTTAGAGCACGAAGAAAACCCAGACAATTTGATTATGAACACAGTGATGAACCAATTATTGATCCAAAAAATTATTATAAAGTTAACGTTTATTTTAATATATTAGATCAAACTTTATCGTCTTTAAGAGACAGATTTGAGGGAATAACAAGATATGATACTATGTTTGGATTTCTTTATAATATGTTTGATTTAACGGAAAACGAGCTATTACAATGTTGTAAAGATTTACATCTTCATCTAACTGATGATTCTAGAAAGGAATCAAATGTAGATGGAATAGAATTATTTGAAGAGATAAAATCTTTAAAATTACATCTTAAACCTACTTCAGCTGAAAAGCATCAGTTAGAGCCCCAGTCCATTCTTGAATATATTTTTGAAAATCAGCTCATAGCATTATTTCCAAATAGGTCAATAGCTCTTAGAATATTACTCACGTTACCAGTTTCAGTTGCGTCTGGTGAGAGATCTTTCTCCAAACTAAAAATTATTAAAAATTATATGCGATCCACAATGTCACAAAACAGATTAAATAATCTGTCTATAATAGCAATAGAAAGCGACACGATTGATTCCATCGATTTAGAATTAGTAATTAAAGAATTTGCGGAGAAAAAAGCTAGGAAAGTTGCTTTTTTATAATTTTCTAAAATTTTGTTTTTTTTTTATTAATTTTATTCCACTATTTTCTTTTTGTAAATTTGATTGTTAATAAAACTTTTTTAAAATTTCTGTTTTTCACTTAAATTAATTTGATTTGTTACAGTTAAACTAGGTATGTACTACATAAAATTTATATTTTACAACAAAAATGCAAATTTTGGGGCGGCAAATTTGGCTCTGCACACAGGCGGCCATTGATGCTGGCGCGGTCCTGATAACATGTCTCGTGCATAAACGACTTTTAGCACGCGTTGCATACAATATTTTATCTACGACCTTAATTTTACTGTTATCTTATATATAAGAATAGAAGTCCTGACTGACTCACTCATCAACGCCCATCCCAAACCCTTGGACCTAGCAAACTGAAATTTTGCACAGACTTTCCCTTTAGGATGTATACAAGGAATAAGGAAGGATATTTCATAGTTTCTACGCCCCTGGTTCAAATTTATTGAAAGTCCGGCCAATACATACGCTGGCCGGAAAAAAGATGTTACGTATGAAAATCTAACAACTTTTCGCTTTCCAGAGCCTGTAATTTCGGAACCAGACGCGAGGAAGACATTATCGAGACCGTGAAGAAAAAAAATTCTTTTTATGAAGAAAACGGAATGAGAGTCGTTATCAAAGAAAATCCTATGATAATACTAATTTTGACACAAATCATGTTAAGAGCACATGCCCGTCGTTTTTCTCATGATATCGTTTTTAATGATTCAAGTGGGTTTTGTGATCAAACAAATACATGTGTGACATTTGTTTTTGGAGCATCGAAAATTGGCGCAGTTCTTTTAACTTGCATTCTGCATAAAGAACAAAGTGAATCGAATTATACTTTAGCTTTCAAGTTATTGCGTGAAACCTTGGGTGAAAATGGAATTAAATGGTCATGGCTACCCACGAATAATAATGACTGATGATTCCTTAGCAGAAAGAAATGCATTGCGAAATGTTTTCCCAGAATCAAGTTTAATGCTCTGCATTTTTCACTTGCTGCAAGCGTTTTGGAGGTGGTTATGGAACAGTCAAAATGCAGTATCTAAAGATCATCGACAGTCTATAATGGAAAAATGTCAAGCAGTTGTTTACTCTACTTCTGAAGATGAGGTCCAAGAAAAATATTCGGTGTTCGTAAAAGACGAACACAATCTCTTATATGGTAATCTTATCAAGCACGTAGAGACGTTATGAAACAAAAAAGTGGAGTGGGCTTTATGTTTTCGCATCAAATTAATAACTCGTGGACACAACACAAATAATATGGTTGAATCGTCAATTCGTATATTCAAAGATATAGTTCTGCAAAGGTGCAAGGCGTTCAATCCCTGTGCGCTACTGGATTTCATTACGAAGGTGCTTGAATCCGATCATAAAAGACGTTTACTGGCATTTGCGGGTGATAAAAGACACAAGGCTATTAACGAGTTGCTGATGGTGAGATCAAAAAATGTTTCCGTCGAACAAATTTCAGAAAATGCATTCAAAGTTACTACTAAAGGAAAAAAGTACTACACTGCTTTCAGCGACATTGGATTCTGTGATTGCTTTATATTAGTGGACAAGGAGGACGTTTCTGTAAACGTCTGTGTGCTATTCAGTCACAAATGGGCATAATTGTACCTTCCAATCCTGAACTAACCCTTGACGACAAAAAAGATTTAGCGAAGATAGCATTGGGTGAGGATATCGCACCAAACTTTTTTGAGGCGATGGATGTCTCTACCGAGGTCTCTGTCGCAAACACAGGAAATGTTGTTCCTCACAATAGGACGATTGTCGCAAATGAAGACTAGCATGCTGACAACGCGGCATTCGGAAACGACCTGGCAAAAAACAATATTTGCAGCCGGCGGAGAGTTAGACGAGTTTAAGACGCATTTGGTGCTGATAACTAAAATCGCCGAAAGTAGATATAAGATTTTTAAGAACGTCACTACGCCATCCGATTTAATATCAACACTGCATAACTTTGCGGCCAGAAGGGGTGGCAAAAGGATTAAAGTCCAGCCAACTGCTATTGCAAGGCGAAGAAGACCATTGGGGAGCACTGCTAGAGTTCAAGCAGGACGGCCACCAAAACGCGAGAAGCGCAAGCATTCTCTGAAGACAAGTGTGAACAATAACACTGCTCACGCAAAAATGCATTAACTAATTTTTTTGTCAACAGAACTTTTTTCAAATATACATATTATTAAATAGTTGTTGTTACTTTATTATTATTAATGGTACCTACGTATATATTTCATTTACAGCGCGATTCAAAAATCTCTAATAATTTCGATAAAAGCCTGTTTTTTTATATGACCTGAGCGAAACTGTGAAATTTTATGAAGCCATCCACAGAAACGCTGGAAGACTATTATGGTTGGTGGCGTCTGAAAGTCCTCGGTGATTTCTTTAAATAGCATCCCTATGGATGGCTACATAAAATTCCAAAGTTTCGCTCAAATCATATCAGAAAAAACCAGCCTTTAATTATTATTACGAGAGCGGCGAGTAAAGTGCAGTTGCGTATGTGAGTATTGTTTCTGTATAGGAGTAAGGTTTGGCGATAAACTACACGCGCGAAGCTCGTCCGATTCTTACTGCGATACAGTCCAACCTAATTTCTGTATCGTAGTAAACTTGGGAGTATGGAATTGCGCGTATTTGTAAAACAATGTCTACTACGGTACAGAACGGGGTGGTACTGCACCGTGGTAAACATTGTATTTGCGCGACCCGGGTACCCGGGTACCCGCCGACATCCCTAGTAAAAAGGATATGGACCTGAGTTCCGATACAGTCATCGTGGAATAGCAGTTTTGCTTATAGTCAGAACTACTAACTACGTTTACACAATGAGTTTTGTAGGTGCTGTCTCTTGGTAGTGATCATTTTCTGAAAGAAATAGGTTGACTCAATTAAAATGCTTACTTCTCTGTTAACTTTGACGTTTGAAGGATAGGTATGTAAAGGTTAAACATTGGCTGTGGCTCTCATATAAAAAAAGTGCCCCTAACAGCTGATGTCAATTAAGAAGTAATTATGTCAAATCAGGCGTAATATTTCGAAATTGTCTCAGCTCATCTGATATATCCAGATGACATTCGTAATATTGTGTACCTGCCTTGTGAATCTATGAGGTTGGCTGCCGTATGATATAATGCGGTGGTATAGTAACTTCCTAGTTCTGATTAGATATTGTAGCCTCACACTGTATCACATTGTGTTGGTTTTAGTCTATTTTTGTTTGGGTCACCTAAGAACAGGAAAAAAGAAAATACGTATATAACAACTGGCACAGAAGCAAACGATTTGTCGAGAATTTGTGAAATTACGATTTTACCTCAACTTAAATGAGAAATTTATGTGTCGACGAATAGCCGTTCATTCATTATGGTTCCCGATTCGTGTATGGGGATCGTTTCGAGATAAACCTCTAGACGGTGGAGTTCAATGAATTCAGCGATGTTTGTTTGGTAAGTCATTATTATTCCTATTAGTAGCTTTGTGATTCAATTTAATTCTGTTCTTTAGGTCAATACCTCCGGATTAATCGACTTAGGATTGGGAAAAACGCGTTTAAAAGTCGCTTTTAATCTCGAGTAAGGTGTGTAAATGAAAAGCACTCATCTGAGCTAATGACACCTTTGTTGCAGGGATTTTCCCTGTTTTCCTTTTTGATGGCTTTATTGAATTGTATTTATTTTATTCTCTTCTCTTTTGCTGTTCTACACTGTTCATTTCGATCCTCAGGGATGTGCGTGTGACAGACGTCACGTCTTCTAGTACAGAATCGGTGAAGAATCGAAACTGTGACGTTAGCTCCTGCCGAAATTAATATTTCTACACTATATAATGCGTGCTCATTTGACGCCACTAAAAATCACCACAATCAGGTAAATTCATCTTCAAGACGCGAGGATGTAGATATCGCAATTAACCTTCGCTCTGGGCGAATGCATGACCGCCCGTCTTTCACGCATTCCTGTCCGAACTTCAGCGTAGATAAAAAGGACTGGTAAGGTATAAGAGCAAGGAACGCACGCTGTTAAAGACACTTTACTCCTGCGACCAGCATTTTCTGTAAATAACCAATTTCCTATTAAAGCTCACGTGGCCTACTGACTAAGTACCTGGTGCTTTAAAACCTTCCTGAAAACGCTTTCCATTAAAGCTCACGTGGCCTACTGATAAGTACCTGGTGCTTTAAAACCTCCCTGAATCCGCTTTCCGAAACCACCCGAAAGAATCAATACGAAAGTATTTAAATTCATTAAGAGCTAACTCGTTTATGAGGACGCCATTGGGGAGCTTCCAATAACCGCCCGGGCTCTTAAAGCACGAAGACCCAGGTCTTAAAATTACTTGCAAGAACTCAGAAAGTATTTAAGTTCATTAAGAGCTTAACTCGTTTATGAGGACGCCATTGGGGAGCTTCCAATAACCGACCGGGCTCTTAAAGCACGAGGCCTCAGGTCTTAAAATTACTTGCAAGAATTCAGAGCTTGACTCACCTGTGGGGACGCTCTTTGCTAGCATCCAGTTATCTCCTGCAGTGCCCTTTTTGCCAAAATACAAGCTCCCAGAAGCAATTTGGGTCCGTAACGTAAAACTGAGGTTATTGCTATAATTCCAGGAAATATTACTAAATTTAGATATTACTTCACTTATAAACATCTTCATGGCACTGCAGTTTAGCTTCGGCGAGGAGTGCCCTCGCCCTTCGTAAAGTTCAAACACAAAACCCCTTGAATACACAAGAAATTCCTCCGCTTTTATTAATCGCCATAACTGACAGTTATTCTTGTGTTTCCAGCTTTGACCGTACTAGGACGCCATAAATCACGGCGCTCGTTGCAGCGGTCCCGATCCAACTCCGAAGACTGGCGAACGTGTGAGGCAAAGTGGTTTGCCTAACCACTCAGGCGTCCGGCTTCCCGCAGACCTGATTATATCTTTATTTTGTGAATTTTATACAGAATATAATTATTTATTTTGACCTTTAAATATTTGAATGAATAAATGCGTATTTTATATGTACTGGATCTATATACTTGAGTGGACAAACCGAACCCTGGCATCTGTCTATCCGTTAGCAAAGTCGTATCAAAAATTAACAGTTGTAATTAAGCAAACCAGAAAAGAATGAGCAATAATTAATAAGATACAACCGTTTCAAGACCACATCAGTTGCTGTGTTCTACATTGGAGGCGACAGATAAGATATTAGTTAATCGACATGTTACTTAAACATCTTGTCACAATTAGAGTGAAAAATCACTTTCTTTTGCCGGACTTAGTGAGGTATTATTGTATTTCCTACGTACTTTTAATTTGAAATATTTGGGTATGTGTTAAACCTATATCTATAATTAGCAATTTATTGTGAACGCCTCGTGATTATGTTGCGAAAATGATCTATACTGTGCAAGGGCATAAACTCCAGATTATATTATATTGCTGTGATATTTGTTAGTACCGTGGACATTTAATGAGATAATGTAATTAATAACTAACAAAGTTTTATCTTTCCAAGGAAAATAGCTGGTACAAACAGATTTCTTGCGGTAAAATTTATGGACCGATGTAAATAGTCACATTTAAGGCATAAGTTGTTTCAAGAGTAAATATTTGAGATTCTTGTATATAGTAGCCATATAACTCATAATTGGAATCAAATTAAGCACAGGTGTAAAGTGCATTTCACACAGCACCAAGCACGATCGAGGTTCTCTCGTGTCTGCCGATCAAATGTGGGGTTATGTTTTGGTAAAATCAGGTCAAATTCACCTGGAGATCCCATTTTTAGCTACACAAAGAGGCAACATACGTATAGGATTACATGTTAATATTAATTGACACAGAATAAAACATGGTGGACAGGTGGACATGCTTAAGTACTATTCAGTGTTCGCACTAAACATTGATACACTCGTTGCACTGGCGAAGCAGATTGGGCCGTTGATGTGTGCTGGAGCTACAATCGGAGCTGGCCTGAGGTCGAATGAAAGCCCGGGACGTCGGAAACACAAATAATTGGGAAGGCCATAGCTAGAAAATGTGAGGGCCATAGCTGAAGAGCATGTGGGTTCAATCTTGGAGTCTGCAAGCAGAGAAAATTGAATATTATGCACATTAGAGCAATGAGCATACGTACCAGTGACATTAGAGTCAATGCAAGTCAATTGTTTCAACTAAACAAGCTTCAAAGGAGTCCGTGTAGTTTATAAAGCATACACATAGTTGAAGGAAGTGCTGCTGGACATATTAGGGCATAACAGAGCTTTGGGGCTTCACGGCTTTGTTCCCTCCTCTAGATAACGTTCACACACGTGCAGTGGGGTTGTGGAACCACCTTGCAGGTATCACATCTGGGTTATGTGTGGGGCGAAGCCTGGGACATGCTAAAATCTTTCCATCAAGACACCGGCTTAGATATGCGTGAGATTTGGAACAATTATGCAGTGGAATACGCTGGAGACAATGGTGTTATTAATTTTACGATTTGTTGTAAGGCATTTGTACAAATAGGATAATCATTTTGCTAATTAGCGAAGGGCATTTGTTCTTGAAATTTTTTGAGGTAACGCAAAATTCGGCCAATTAAAGGCCTAGAATTCATTATGTACTTTTTGTTTTTCGACTGCTATATAATAGTAGGGCGCCGAGAAAAAGGGACTTCTTTAAATTTCTTCGTTCTATTATGACGCACAATTTTTGTCAGCCGTTCGGCCGTTTTGAGGTTAAAATTTGTATTTTGATCTGACGTATGTCTTAAAAGGTTTGGTTACTTGAAAATAAATAGCAGTCATTCGTGAACGGCGTTTTGATTTGAATAGTGCTTGGTTTAATTCTTTTGGTACAATACAATTATTTCGAAGGGACTGTGTTGTGTTTCGAGGTGAAGCTAGCAGCCATCTTGAAGTTATTTGGGACAGCGTCGTGCAGTTGTAGATTTTCAGAGGGGTTTCGATAGTGACGAAACAAACATGTTAGCGACAAATTATGTACTTGTGTTTATCCGTTAACTACTATCATAATTAGTCTGGTAAAAATGGGTGTTTGGAGAACTACAGAAAATAAAACAATTTTGTTTTATTTTCAAATAATTTATTATCGTTTACTTCCATGAACCCACGAACTATTTAAAATGGTGTGTTGGCAATTATAACCTTGAGCTGCTATTTGACCCCACGCCCTTGGATTTCTTCCTGTGGGGTAATTTAAAGGAACGCGTTTATAGAATGCCTCCCTTATATGTGGATGACTTTAAAACAGGATACGAGCAGAATATGCAAACCAGAGAAACTTTATTCGAAGCGACAAATAGAGATTTTCTGCATCGTTTAGATCGTTGCTCAAATAACGACGGAGGCAAGTTTGAACAATTTGCGTAGTTATATACTGATGGGGCCATAATTATATATAACAGCAATGAGATAACATGAACAAGCAAATAGAATGCTTGAGTAAGAAAGAGATGGCCATACAAAAAAATTATATTAGTAGGCATGTTTAGTTGACAAATGTCATAATTAAATTAAGAGTCGAGCCTTCTCGAATATTTGCTACTATGTTTATCTCTTTCTTACTCAAGCAATACGTGTTATCTTCTTGTTCATGTTATCTTATTGCTGTTATATATAATT
Organism: Agriotes lineatus; assembly: GCA_940337035.1. NCBI lineage: Eukaryota > Metazoa > Arthropoda > Insecta > Coleoptera > Elateridae > Agriotes > Agriotes lineatus. The sequence continues at coordinate 17,091 of CALNHX010004481.1, read as the reverse complement.
GTGGCCCCATCGGTATAACTAATTAGTTGTTAGCATAAAGTTAATTAACGTTGTATGAATATAAATAATATCTTTTTAAATTAGGATATTGTTTTCATAGCCGACTAGATAAAAATTACAAAAATCAGTGATATCCGTGGCAAACAACACTTAACTTTTAATCGCATTTTTCTCAAAAATTTTCTGATGTAACACCCATATACAGTGTGTCCACGGATTGAGTTGGGATAAGGTGTAAATAACAAACATTTTTCGAGTTAGATGTAAATATTCTAGGAATAGCTCTTGCCTGTTCTCAAACCAAGATTTTAAGAAAACCAATCAAACTAATTAATATAATTAAATATAAATATAATTAATATAATTTTAGAATCGATTTTTAAAAAATGGCCAAGAGTAAACTACCTTCATTAGAACAGACAACAAAAAAAAAGGTATTACGACAAGTTGTTTAGAATTATAGAGTAATGGCTGACTGTCAATTTTCAGACAAATGAGCCTACTTTGATTTTTTTTAACTTTTGATTTTGCAATAGAGCTATTAAATTACAAAGTGATTTATTTAAAAAGTTTCTTCAGAGTTCTCTTTTTATTCCATATCTTTTTACTTCTATAGAACAGGTAGGTCATTTGCACTTGAGCAGAGCATTAAGGCAAAGTGTAATTTAATATGGCTACGTTGTTTGCATTTCGAGTTTATGTATGTACTTATTAGTCGGAGTTTTAATGCAGTTGTTGATATTAGCCATTTGCGAAAATTAAACTAAAGTATCTATCATTTAGCAATCATTACTTAGATAATGTATCGATACTGTAATTTGAGTAAATAATCTCAAAACGTAAGTAACTGCGTATTTATGTAACCTAATCTAAAATGTTCACAATTTCCCGTTTACTGATCGTAAAGTTATTAATCGGGTGCACTACATGCATCTAGTAGATTCTATAGAATTTTCAGACCGCTTGAGATGTAAAGTCTACACATTACCCTTTTTTTGTTACGTCAGAAATACGAAAACATAGCGTTTAAAACGTATGTCTTATATTGCATTGTAATTCAAAAAGATTATTTAGATCGCAGGTAGTAGACTTTGAAGTAGAATTTGACATATACCTAACCTTTAATGTAAGGGATGCTCATTTAAGCACATTATTCAAACTAAGACATTCTTGACCTATGTAATGCGACGTTTCTCCTCTTCCTCTTCCTAACGCTTAAATAAGATTTTGGGCTTGCTTGCTTGATTGTTATTGTGCGTTATTTTACTGTCATTTTGGACAAATGTCACACACAGTATTATAAAACAAGCCATACTTAAAGCGGACCTGACCAAAAAATGCAGATTTTTTGTTTCGTCCAGTTCTTGTAGTTAAATAAAGAGAGAAAATTGTTATGTTACAGCAAAAGGGTAATGTGTAGACCTTAGATACTAACTGCTTGTATTTTTAACCAATAAGTATAGTAGGTATGTACTATTAATATTTGGTAATGTCAATACTTCAATAAGCAATTGATTAAAAGTATTTAGTATTTGTAATATGAATATTATCTTTTTTCAGAACCACGACAAAACTTCATGTGTAGCATCTGACACAATAACGACAACGTGGCTTGTCTACTTCTGCAGATTTACATCACAGGAGGTTTCAGGTAAGCATAAAAATAATTATCACTTGAATATGGGAAAACATTTTTAGTTGTCATAAAACACTTAACTTCCTCAAAGTGTGTCAGAAATGTGCATGAAATTTCATGTTAAAATCTTGTAATTTCCAATGTTCCTTATAAATCAGTTAATTTTAAAATAACTGGTTAATTAAGTACTTAGAATGATTCCCTATACGCTCAAACAACCAATAACGTGAGTTTGTTCGTTAGTATCCATGGAGGTAATTGAATTCAAGTAAAATTTTGGACTAGTGCAATTTCAGCGATTATCCAACTCAAAATAAAATAACTAATCAAAGACTTGCATTTCTATGCAGTCAACTAATTGCTGCCTTTAATTTTTTCTTATTTCGGCAATATTTACATCAAAAATTCTAGCCGCCAATATTAACGTTAAAATACATGTCCATCAAATTTGAATTTTAAATAAATTTAGTTACAGTCATCATGGTAATGTCGTAAGTTAATTAAACTTCTTAAACTTTAAAAATGATTTTTTTTATTTAATTCATCTTGTCATTGGATTGTTTTGTTGAATACAATTCGTGGCCTGATTGTTTCTTCAGTACTTGTCGTTCAGATCTAACTCGTAGCTGTTGTTTTTGGAAAATCTGCACTCGCATTCCTCTCACGTAGATTTTTGTCAGACTTTTGCATTATGTTATACTATAAATTCAGCTGCTCTTGAAACTTTTTCTTGTATTTTAAACACGATCTTATAAAAAAACTACGAATCTGACGCCAAAACCTTAAAAGAGTTTTTAACTTCTTTTACTATTAGAATGTATCTCCAGTGGCCATACGTTAGCTGACTTAAGAAACACAGTAACAAAATCATAATAAATTTGTATTGATTTTAATTACATAGAATTGCCAAACACAATTTTAAACATGGTAGGTATTACGCATACAATATAAAGTGATTACATTGCAAGTCTCCACTACAGCAATTAATTATGTCATACTGATTAGAAAAGATATGATGATGTAAATATAAAAATAAATAAATAAGTAATGCACCAATGATTGAGCATTAATACGCGCCACACTCAAGCAATTCATCTAACGAAAGGAAAACAGCAAATAAGTTATGGAATTTAGCAATACTATGCAAATATTCTATCAAAATTTAAAAAGAGAAAACAAAATATTAGTAATAGTAATGAAGTTTTTCTTGCAACACTTGGTTATTTTTGTATACAATGATACAGTCATCATAATTATGCCCAAAATCTGTTATAACTGAGGCTCTCACTTGCTCTACTTCAAATGCCTGACTGTGTTCTTGCGAGGATCCTCAATGATTGTGATTTATACCTACTATGCATTCGACGAAAGAAGAGCCCCGGTCGTCAATGCTGTCTGTATGGTATAACATTAAAAAATGTCTAGTCAAATCAGCATTCATAGTTTGACAATGAACTAACGTTTACAGAACTGACATATAAGCCGTTCACGACCTTTTTGGGACAGAGTTGGCTATGATTTTTTCTTTTCATGTTGGACTAACTGATTCGATGATGTAGTGGATGCAGCTTGTTTTTTCTGTCAGTGTCTGTTCGACATTTTCTTGCCACCACATTGCCAGATTTATTATTTTAATGTTCATAAGAAAATAAATGATTTATCAAATGTGTGAAAGTAATTTTAATTTCCGTCAAAGGAAAAGCCAAAATGTCCAAAATAATTTTGTTACAACAAAAAATTTCCATTAAACGATGCTACTTCCAATTTAAAAAGGACAGACCAAATTTAAAAGAAGGCGAGTCGATGTGGGGACTAGAGAATATCCGGCAACAATGTACATATTCAGAAAATATAACCATAAACTGAAAACAACCTAACCTAACACAAAAAGTGTCAATTTCCATGAGGGAGTTTTGTTGCAACAGAGGTTCTGCCAACAAAATTACTAGATGGCCATAGCCTCACCTGACCCAAAAAGATCGTGAACGGCTTATACAAGATGATTTTCTGAGGTTAGGTATATGATTCCAGCTTTCTTTTAGATTTTAATTGAAATTAAGAAAAAAATATTTTTCAATATTTATTAAATATTATTTTATTATAATTAAATAATAAAGTTGAGAAGTTTTTATACCAAAATAACACCATCCAGTTAGAATCTAAATCAACTTAAATATTATCAAGCACCTAATTAGAATCACATTAATAATACGTTGGAACAGGGATAGAAATTGTTTAAGTAGGTGAAAGCTGCGAAAAACGTACATGAGTATTGGTTACTGGAACGTGCAGGGATGGAACCCAACAGAAAAGGAAGTATTCCATCAGCTGTTAAGATTTTTTGTCAATTTCGACACTCACCCAGATTAACTTTTTTTAGCAGTGATAATGAGACCGTCCTTCCACTCTGTAGGTATTCTTCTGGTGTTCGAAATAGTCTGTTTAAGTGGGTGCAGTAAATGTGCCGTGCTAGAAAGGTAGAAACTGAATAGCTCAGATGGTATCCTATCTGGTCCAGCTGCTTTTTGAAGTTTTAAATAATTAATTTTCTTCTTAGTTTCTCAGACACTGAGTTCATTTGTAGAAATCCTTAGATGTTGGTGTGCAGCGTAGGTGGTCAGGTTGTTTGGTTGTTGATTGTGGTGGTATGCTGAAAGTGCTCTTCTTTGAGAAATTTAAATCCAACGTCATGTAGAACAATGTTTAAACGGCTTCTGCCTATACTATAATATGTTGCTCCTGAAGCTCATAATTTAAATAATTGGGAGTAATATGTTTTTCTTTCTATGCATCTTATACATACATAGTTTCTCTGATGACCAGTTTAGAAGAATCTGGTAGGTCTACAATTTTCGATTTCTTGCGAGATCACTTTGTAGGTACCAGGGCTACATAAAACTAGTTGGTTACTTGTACGAGTCTTCACCCTTTGAACAGTAGACATACTAATTTCTAAATCTCAGCCGCTCGCCGCAATAGACAAACAATTGTACAATAGTAATTTACGATACAAGTGCGTAAAGCTAGCCTTTAGTCACGAGTGGGGCAAAGTTAAAACGCTCGTTCACTCGCGTTTTAGGCCCCGCGAGTGACTAAAGATGCTTTACGCATGTGTATCGTACAATATTTTATCTACGACAGAATCTAGAAAACCCGGTAAATATAAAAAAAAATTTAAATGTAAATTAGGATTACTAGCAAACGGTCGTAATGTTGCGTGGTTAAAAATTTTACAAACTTAAAACTGCTAACTAAAAGTCAATTTTACACACTGTCGTAGATAAAATAATAAATTTACTTGTCATACCTCCTGCACAGAAGACAAAGGAAGTAAATGCCCACCGTTTTTCCTTCTCGAAATAGTTCAATAAGTTCAGCAACAATTGCGGAAACTGTGCGCAATGTCTTGTCTTGCATGACATATTAATGCATAAAATTACACTTTTTCTTAACCCTGGAAAGAACTGCTGCTTATTATTAGTGAACCACTACAAAACTTTCAAAAAACTTTTATAGGGCAAATAACCTCAAAAAATCAGATGTTCATCATGTTTATGGACACATACAATGTTGCCTATAATTCCGGTTTTAATTACAAAAATCGGTGAAAGATTATAAATAATCCTGAAAATTGACCTAATTTATGTATAATATCCTTATTAAGACGCGCACTGCGAAATCTTAGTTCAAGAAACATTATTAGAGGGCGCCACATAAGCTATTTTATTTTCTGATTTTTGCCCAAAATATAGCAAAGTAAGGAAACCTAAATTTATTTTCTTAAAGAGAAGACATTATTCAATAGATTCCACTAGTTGGATTTATGATTTGTTCATGATTTTTTCTGTTATTGGCATCTGGAATCGTAAAATTATTGGTAGTATATTAGATTCTAACATAATGGAATCTATTCACCTTGTAGTTCAGTACGTTCTTCTAAAATATAACATCATTATTGCAAGTAACAAATACAAAAACCAGAAAATAAGTTTTTTTAAACGGCCTCCGACATGTTTGTTGAAAAAATTTATGTGTAAAAGTTTAGCGGTTATCTAAGAGATGGCGCACAAATAAAAAAATGCAGGAAACTTTAAAACGGGGACCGCTGCACTTTTTCCAGTAATATGGCAGCACCATAGAATGTAAATGGAATCGTTTTAGCGGCAAAATTTTGGGCGTTTATCGCAAAATTTGAATTGAAACAGCGGTAAAACTGAAATGTGTTTGGCTTATGATGAAAGAATGGGGACACAGTGCTACCTAAAACCCATTATCAAGTTAGAAGTTTCGTATGGGCATGCAGAGCACGATGGCGGGAAATTTAAACTTTGCAATGTACTGGCAAATGCCTGATTTATTGATGAAGATAAAATATTGAAAAATACACGTTTGCTTATGAGCATCTTAACGAGACTCATTTGGTTGCCACAAAACTCGGCTGACCGCCTCGTTTTGGCAATCAAACTCGTATCATAAAGATGCTCATAATCAAACTTGTATCGTTAATATCTATTATCTTCATCGGTGTTGTTATAGACGCTTAACCAAATTAATTTTAGTATCGTTAAGGGCTTCATTACCGCAATGGTAATGGATATTACCGCACTCAGTGCGATAATGGATAGATATTACCGCACTCTTTTTGTATAAAGAAATACATTGAACCAGAATTTATTGATGAAGATAAAATATTGAACAATACACGTTTGCTTATGGCACTTAACGAGACTTGTTTGATTGCTGCAAAACTCGGCTCACCGCCTCGTTTTTGTTAATCAAACTTGTGTTATTAAGATGCTCATAATCAAACTTCTATCGTTAATATCTATAACATACCATTTATGGAAAATAATAAGAGACTTTATAGTCACATTATAACGCAGAGAAAATAACAAAAACAGAAAGTAACTATTATTACACTACTTTATTTTCAATACATCAGTTTTAAAGATTGATAGTAAATACAGGATTGAGGAGGTCACCGTCCTGGGCCCAAGTGGTTTAGATTTTCGTCTTGCCATCTTGCTTTTGGTCGTTTTCATCCCTCCTATCGAACAAAGATAGTAATTAATAATAAGTACATAAAAATGCTAAAAATTTTAACATAAGCTATGAATTCTAAAGAAAAAATGCTAATTCTATTTATGGTAGTTTCTGATGATAATACTTTCTACATTACAAAAATTGTGACAGAAAGAACACATTTTCTCTCTACGGAGAAAATGAACAATATGAAACAATATGAAAATGTCTGGTGTCATGGTATTCGTAAAATAACACAATTCAAATGCTGCTAAATATTGCAGCATAATTCTGATTTACCGAAATGCCGGAATTCCAAAAATACTTGTTTCGTGTTGTTCTGATCCCGGTCGTGGTAAAAATAGTATGTACACGGCAGGACAGAACGTCATTGTTCCCTTTGTGTAGTTGTAGTCCTAGGGCTTCGGCGTGTTAGAATTGGTGACAGTAAAAAAGTAATTTTTCAATATGTTTTATAACTATTCACAATCTGATTGATGATACCTTAAAATACAGATCAATATTTCTATAATGAGAAAATGGACACTCTGAAATGGAAAAAAATTTGAGAATGCTTGACCAGCTCTCAGTTCAGTGTTTCGATCGATCTTATTGTGTTCAAACTCAATCCAATCTATTCTTACAGCATCTACATGTGTCTAATCAAGTAGAATTATCAGCACGACTAGCGCTTCGCAAATTAATGAGAAGGAGTCATTATTGTTCGATATTACTGTACATCACGAACAGATGGAATTATCTCAAAAAATAGAACATGTTTTGAGAATGCTTGGCCAGCTCTCGTTTCGATGTTTCGATCAATCTTAATGTATTTAACTCAATCCAATCTATTCATTGTAAATAGATGGAAGAATTATCTAAAAAAACTGAACTTGTTTTTTATTTAACTCAATCCAATCTATTCATTGTAAATAGATGGAAGAATTATCTAAAAAAACTTGTTTTTTATTTAACTCAATCCAATCTATTGTAAATAGATGGAAGAATTATCTAAAAAAGCTGAACTTGTTTTTTATTTAACTCAATCCAATCTATTCATTGTAAATAGATGGAAGAATTATCTAAAAAAGCTGAACTTGTTTTTTATTTAACTCAATCCAATCTATTCATTGTAAATAGATGGAAGAATTATCTAAAAAAGCTGAACTTGTTTTTTATTTAACTCAATCCAATCTCATTCATTGTAAATAGATGGAAGAATTATCTAAAAAAACTTGTTTTTTATTTAACTCAATCCAATCTATTGTAAATAGATGGAAGAATTATCTAAAAAAGCTGAACTTGTTTTTTATTTAACTCAATCCAATCTATTCATTGTAAATAGATGGAAGAATTATCTAAAAAAACTTGTTTTTTATTTAACTCAATCCAATCTATTCATTGTAAATAGATGGAAGAATTATCTAAAAAAGCTGAACTTGTTTTTTATTTAACTCAATCCAATCTATTCATTGTAAATAGATGGAAGAATTATCTAAAAAAGCTGAACTTGTTTTTTATTTAACTCAATCCAATCTATTCATTGTAAATAGATGGAAGAATTATCTAAAAAAGCTGAACTTGTTTTTTATTTAACTCAATCCAATCTATTCATTGTAAATAGATGGAAGAATTATCTAAAAAAGCTGAACTTGTTTTTTATTTAACTCAATCCAATCTATTCATTGTAAATAGATGGAAGAATTATCTAAAAAAGCTGAACTTGTTTTTTATTTAACTCAATCCAATCTATTCATTGTAAATAGATGGAAGAATTATCTAAAAAAGCTGAACTTGTTTTTTATTTAACTCAATCCAATCTATTCATTGTAAATAGATGGAAGAATTATCTAAAAAAACTTGTTTTTTATTTAACTCAATCCAATCTATTGTAAATAGATGGAAGAATTATCTAAAAAAGCTGAACTTGTTTTTTATTTAACTCAATCCAATCTATTCATTGTAAATAGATGGAAGAATTATCTAAAAAAATTCGTTTTTTATTTAACTCAATCCAATCTATTGTAAATAGATGGAAGAATTATCTAAAAAAGCTGAACTTGTTTTTTATTTAACTCAATCCAATCTATTCATTGTAAATAGATGGAAGAATTATCTAAAAAAGCTGAACTTGTTTTTTATTTAACTCAATCCAATCTATTCATTGTAAATAGATGGAAGAATTATCTAAAAAAGCTGAACTTGTTTTTTATTTAACTCAATCCAATCTATTCATTGTAAATAGATGAAAGAATTATCTAAAAAAGCTGAACTTGTTTTTTATTTAACTCAATCCAATCTATTGTAAATAGATGGAAGAATTATCTAAAAAAAATTGAACAAGTTTTGAGAATGCTTGACCAGCTCTCGTTTCGATGTTTCGATCGATCTTATTGTATTTTACTCAATCCAATCTATTCTTACAGCATCTACATGTGTCTAATCGAGTAGAATTATCAGCACGACTAGCGCTTCGCAAATTAATGAGAAGGAGTCATTTTTATTCGATATTACTGTACATCACGAACAGATGGAATTATCTCAAAAAATAGAACATGTTTTGAGAATGCTTGGCCAGCTCTCGTTTCGATGTTTCGATCAATCTTAATGTATTTAACTCAATCCAATCTATTCATTGTAAATAGATGGAAGAATTATCTAAAAAAACTTGTTTTTTATTTAACTCAATCCAATCTATTTATTGTAAATAGATGGAAGAATATTTTGAGAAGCTCTAAGTTTGAACGCATGATTCTAGTTCTGTAGCGAGGGACTAGCCATCTCGCCCTAGAACCTTCTTTTGTAACTGTACAAAGCTTATTTAAAAATTGTCTTCACTACAAATTATAAAAATCTAAAATAGTGTATTGCAGTCAGTAATTTAACAAATGTTACGTGTTTTAATGTCATCAATGGCAATGTGAAAAAATACTGCATTATAAGGGAGAGAAAAGCACAATTTTGCCTAAGGTGTGAGTTTGAAGCCTAAGGGCACAGCCCGATGATTACAAATACGCAGAGGGAATAATGGCGTCCTCTCCTGCCATGTATATACTATTTTTTCCACGACTGGGATCAGAACTACTCGAAACAGGTATTTTGGTTCCTAAAGCATGCTGTAAATCCGAATTATGCTGCAATATTTAGCACCATTTGAATTGTGTTATTTTACAAATACCATTACAACGGACATTTTTATATCGTTTCATATTGATCATTTTCCCCGTGGAGAGAAAATGTGTTCTTTCTGTCACAATTTTTCTAACCTACAGTCTGATCTTGAATGCCATCAGAAAGTACTATAAATAGTATTAGGATACTTATCGGACTCAGTCAATGGTAACATAAATTACTCCCCTTGGCGATTCCATGTTATTCAGTCTCTTGTAACATTTCTCTGGGTCCAAGTAGTTTTGAGTTTCCTCTTGCCAACTGCTTTTCGGTTCTTGTTATCGTCGGAATACAAAATGAAGAAACACCGTTCTCTATTTGCTATCGTCAACTGTCCTTGTATCTCAAAACAAACGTAATTACAACTTGTAAGGAAACTTGTCCTGGCATTAAGTACCTACCTGAAAAAAGTAATCGTGATTCTTCTTCAAATGTATTTTTCCCTCTTTATTCTGCTATAGATATGGAAAATATAAAAAGACAACAAGCCCTTATACTGCAATTCCATGGATCATTGTAGCACATAACCAAGCTCAACAATTCGGTTTCCATCAATAGAAGGCAAATCTTGCGGTATAGTCTCAATGTCCAATGGATAATTACAATGCTGCAATGAAGATCTTAATGCAATTAAATCCGATGATAAAAATTATAGAAATATGTAATTACTCGTTATATTCCTTTCATCCCATTATTCCACTTGTGCTAAATGATGTGCTGGTGGTTTCACTCGAAAGTTGTTTACTAGTGTATATTTTGGGGATGCGGAAAGTGCGTTCCCCACATTTCGTTCCCCACATTTCGTAGCCCACATCTCGTACCCGGAAACTTCGTTCCCGAGCGAGCTCAATTTGTCTCCTAGATTACAGGGTGTTGAAAATGAGTGCAGCGATCGGAATACAGTTAGAAAATTAAAGATATTTTAATTAATTTATTTATTATAATAAACTTATAAGAACAAAATAAATTGTATTGATTAAAAATGAGTAAGTATCTTCCTGATATTTTGTATAGTGCCATAATTTCTCATTGTGAACAACTTTTCTTAATAATATTTTGCCGTATCACGAACAAAAAGGGTAGTTTATCCGAAAAGAAGATAGTTTTTGCTTAACTGTCAAGGCCGACTTGTTTTTGAAAAACTGAAAATTTTCTTAAAATTCTCTACAAACCAAGCAGGAATTATAATTCCCATAACATTTTTATGTAAAACTAAAAATAACATTTAATTCCCTCTTGTAAACTTAAGCCGGGAGCATACTGTATATAGTTCTTATAAGTTGATTTAAATAAATTAATTAATTAAAATATTTTTCATTTTTCTAACTGCATTCTGATCGCTGTACTCGTTTTTCAACACCCTGTAATCTAGGAGACAAATTGAGCTCGCTCGGGAACGAGGAACAACTAAAAGACATTAACATTACTATTACTTCTACAGCAATAATTAATTTTGTTTACCTTGTATAATTTACGCCCACAGGAATTAAGAACGGTATCACTTGGTGGACTTCGCCTTTTTGACCGATTTTTTACATTGCTAAAAAACTACAAAATTATTATAAAATTGTAAGAAAGTATCCTTTATCTATGGACCTTCTTTATTTTGTAACCCAGATGGGCCTGGTTCCATTATATTTTCGGACGTTTGTAACATGGATGGATTCTGGTCTTTCTTTTTATCATGATGCAATTTAATTGCTTCCAAAATATATGGAGGGTCAAGACATTTTTTCCCTCTTCCTATATTATTTCGAATAATTTCAGGAGCTATACATTCATTATAAAATGTTGCTAATTCAGGCAACATTTTTTTAACCCAAAACTCTTCGTCTCTATAAATCTCTTCCACATATAATTCAATTTTGTCGTTCACATACACAACGAAGTAGCATTTGGACTTGTTTGTGATGTTTAATTGCCCTTGAATCTATAAACATAAAAATGTAAATGAAAATCATTTTATTAATGTTATTATTTACCTGGTAATAGTACGAATGATTGCGTTTTAATGTAATCTCATTCCCTTTTTTCTGAAGACACCTGACTTTTTCTCAAATTTATTACATCTTCAATACTATTTACTATTACTTCGGGTTTCATATAAATGCATTTGACTTCTAAAATTGAGTCATCTTCAACGAGACCTAAAATAAAGAAGTGCTTTTAATTAAGGTAACATACAAGAAGCACCATATACATGGCATACTGGTCAATCATTGGGATCGCCTGATAATTTTAAATAAAAAATAACATTAGTGAAGTTGTAATATTTAGCAAACAATAACTTGGTGCCATTTTTTAAATACTTGTGCTAACTGTTATCCTACTTTTTAAAGTGTAATAAATATGTATGGCTCATCGTGTAGTACAAAAAGTAAAATTGTTTCACAACATACCATCAGGTGACGCACCAAGGAATCCATGTTGCAGATCTACCCACAAACCAGACTTTGTAACTTTTAACTTCGTCTTGTCTTCGAAATGTTGTATTGCTACAATCTCTTTAGCTATGCCATATTCTGTAGCATCACTATGAAAGTGAGTTTGCACCAAACAAGACTTCACAATGTTGTGACAAGGGGTTTGAGGCCTTCGCTTTATGACCCTTCCAAATAAAGAAGCGGTTAATCTAAATTTGCGTTGAGATTCGTACAAATCGTTTCCAAATTGGCCAACGGAACCCTCTTGAATGTTATTTCGTTCTATATCAGTAACCTTAAAAAAAAATTATTATTATTTCACATGTACAGGCAATGTATTAGGAAACATTTACTTGAAGCTTTTCCAGCAATCTGTTACATTCCAATGCGATTATTTCTGGATCCTCATCTGGTTGTTCTGCATTTGGTCCATAACTTTCATTTATTGTCTTAGTTACCTTCTTCTTCACTAATTCTTTCGTGCGTGCCAGTGTATTATCATCATCAGAGAAAAGCTTCTTACAAACATTACTTTTTCTTCTCAAATGTTGTTGTAACTGCTTATGAATATATTTTTTAAAATGCTTGCCAGGGCTTCTACCAGTTAGTTTTTTCCAAGGACTACTGTGCCAAGCTAGAGACTTGTTATATCTCAAACCGGAGAGAAATACTCTTCTTTCGTAGGATCCTCTTTGTATTAGATTTAGTCTTTTACCCATGGTAAATCTGGATACAATATTCATTACCCTTTCAGCCCTATTATTATTTTCGTTGTCTATTAATAAATGAGCTTTCCTCACCAATGCATTTAAGGCACCTGAAATTAATATAATAAATTATAAATTATGAAGCATATTTCTATTACTACTTTTATTACCATATAAATGATTATACACTGAAGTAGATTTCAGCTCAGAAATTTTACTCTCTGCATTTTCACCAACATTGTTGCATATTCCTATCCTGCATTTCAAATGATCACCAAACACGTGATGTAGCCCATTTGCCAAATCTTTTTTAAGCAGGATGGTGTTTTTTGCTTCTCCTTTAGAATGTTCGTATATGGAACACTTCGCTCTTTTTGTAAGCAATTGAATTGTACTTTTCTTTAGTAATTTCCTACCTCTAATATCTATTGTAGTATCGGCCTTAATCTTGTACAAGTGTTTGCCATAATTCTTTAAGGCGTGATTGGTACATTCAATTTTTTTTACCTCATGACCATACGATACACATTGTTTGATTTTCGCTAATACATTTGAATCGCCATCACCAACGAATTTACAATATTTAACCCCATGCATGCTGTGGCTTGCATTGAAACATTCTACAACCATATTCGCTTCCATAGCAGGGGCTGATTCGTTCCAGTTTTTGTAGCACACATGTGGCTGTACTTCCTGATCTTTATATTCGGCTCTAGCACATATCGAACAAAACTTGTTTCGTACGGCAGCAAACAACAACTCTCCTGTGTGGCGACCAACAATGCCTACCATCCCAGATAAGGAATTAAAATTAGTCCCATACGAACGCTTGCTCCAGGATCCGTCTACATATACGGTAATATATGGCGTACCATCCGAACACATTTGCCCTTTAGAGATAGCATATTCCTTTTCTCGCTCTCCAGCAGCCGCCATTGATCGCCATAATGATGCCCTCCATTCCTAAAACATTAACAATAAAAGATTTCTTGGTGTGTAGGTATAGCAGTTTAAAAGCTACTGCCTTTTTGTTAGTGTAGAATCACAAACTGTAGAATAACATTCTTAGATTGTGATTCTGTACTGACAAAAATGTAATAGCTTTGAAACCATTATAAAAAACAAGGCTTTGAGTCTGGTCTTGACTTTGGAAGTTATGCAAAAAACTTGAAGTGCTTTAAAACAACCTCTGAATTTCTGCTATAACAAGGGTTTATCTATAACATACTACACAAACCTTTCCTAATTTATTTTCCAAAGTATAAAACATCCTATCTGGCATCGAGGGAATGTCCACGCAACTGAGCAATTCTTCCAAGTGGCCATATGTACTTCCTGTTGCCAATGTTCCTCATACTGCTCCAGTGTTTATTGTTGACATAGTTCTATTAGGATTTTCCGTGTCCAATTCAAACACTTTACGGCATTGTGTGCAGTTAAAAAATATCGTACTAACTAAGCCTTTACAAGTATGGGTCTCCTTCATAATTTTAATCTCACCATTACAAATTTTGGAATGGTTAAATTGAAGAGCTAGAGCTTTTTCCAGTAGATATGCCAATTCAACTATTCTATTGCCTGTGATTGGTGGATTATAAAACTCTTTCTCTACCGTCAATGGGAAACTGTTGATTCTATAAATAAAAAATATATAAATATCTAAATGAAAAACAACTATGCAAGGTGCCTCAACTTTCTGTAAAAGATGCCCTGTATATTTTTTACTTTTCGTATTCATCAGATGAAATTGTTTCAACTTCTTTAAGGGGCACAGTCCTCTTTTGAATAAAGTACCGAGCGTTATAAGTTTTAGAAACCCAATTATTTGGTAAGATTTCTAAATCTGAATCATCACCTTTCGAAACATCAAGCACTTCATTTGCCTGCGTAGTTTCAGAAGCTAAATGATCTTGGGAAACTTCTTCAGGAAAATCGGTTGGAATTTCGTCAAAAATCATAGGTTCATTTTTGCTACAAGAAATAAAACATTAAAGCTGGTACGGTATGCATTTTTACTTTCCATATTTGTGTATGCCATTTATTTGAAACGCTAATGTGTACCGAATGCCAAAGAGTTTGCATGCACGTGAATGTTATAGGTTATGAGTAATCAAAATAACGTTCTTACATCAGAATCAGATGGACTACAATAATATTTATACATTTTAAAATAGGTACTAACTTACCTTGCAGAGTTCTCAACTGTAGATCTACTGATCCAAGCCTTTTTTTGGGCTCTAGAAGCCTTATTGTTTTTTCGCGGTTTCCGTCCATACATGCGCCCCATTGTGTGTAGGAATTCACGAATTAATCACAAACAATACACTAATTTATAACACATAAACGTCACTCAGTCAAATAACAAAATTGTGAACACTCAAAAAACGAAAATACGATGTAAAGCAAAATTAACAGTAGCCGCAAATTCGCGCGTATTCGTATAACACGCTGAGTACAGCTACTTGTAAATGAAACCAAGTTGAAATAATCAAGTTGGTGATTCATCGCATAAGAATGTACGCGCAGTGAAGCCTTGAAGCGGAATGCTCGCGCCACCTATCGGTAAACTTCTGAATAGTAAAGTGGCTCTATTCCTTGCTAACGTAGAATCTCGGAGTGGGGATAGCACGGGCTGGTCTTAATAGCACCCAATTTTTTCCAAATAGTTTTGCTAATATATGTAGTTATTTTTACTGTTTACTGATAATATCTTCATTTGATCTAGGGATTTATAATTAAGGTCGGCAACACTGTATTTTACAGACACATACCGCTCTAGTCAAATCCATTTCCAAACACCCAGAGACCTGCTAATGTAATACTATCCTTTTCGTACTTGTAAATAACGAGAGTGACTCATAGAGAAAACGATTTTTGTTCTAACTTCGTGTAACGATGACGCAGGACTCATCTTTGGCTGAATACGAGGGTTGCTACTTATGTATTGAAAATTGGCAACACTGGTGTTGCTAGGTGCGATCCGACTGCGCCATCATAAAATTTGACATTTTTGACAATATACGTACTCAGAACGTTGTCATACAGACGCTATTTGTATTGTTATCAGTGACTTGCAAAGTTTATCTCGGCCAAAAAATGGATTTGAATCGTAAACATTTTCGTGCGATGATTTTTTACGATTTTCGACGTGGATTATCTCAACAACAGTGTGCCAATCAACTTATTTCGACTTTTGGTGATGAAGCACCATCCAAGGCCACAATATATCGATGGTTTAGTGAATTCAATCGTGGACGTACTTCGCTGGCAGACGAAGTTAAAGAAGGTCGTCCAAAATCGGTTGTTGTGCCAGAAAACATTGATGCTGTGTGCGAACTGATAATGCAGGATCGTCATGTGACCTATCGTGAGATTGAGGCATCCCTGGGCATTAGTATGACAAGCATACATAAGATATTGCATGAAGATTTAGCTGTCAAAAAGATTTGTTCGTGTTGGATTCTGCATAATTTAACAATCGATAAAAAAAAGACTCGTGTGAATTGGTGGAAGGAAATGATTAAAAAATACAACCGCGGTGCATCAAATGCAGTGTATAACATCTACACAGGTGATGAATCTTGGATTTATTGTTATGAACCCGAAACTAAACAGCAGTCGACTGTATGGGTCTTCCAAGATGAGCTAAATCCAACAAAAGTTGTTCGTGCTCGTAGCACTTTGAAGTAAATTGTCCCCTGTTTCTTCGGTATAAATGGTCATGTGGCAGCCGTGCCTTTAGAGCAACGTAGAACATTCAATTCTGAATGGTACACAACCATTTGTTTGCCAGAAATCCTCAGTGAAATAAGGAAAACCAACCGCCGACGAAGGATCATTCTCCATCACGATAATGCGACCTCACACACATCGGCTCCAACAACCGGTTATTTGAGCACTCAAAACGTCGAATTGATGGGTCATCCGCCACACAGCGCTGATTTGGTACCCAATGATTTCTATTTGTTCCCTCAAGTGAAGAACAAACTACGTGGACAACGCTTGCCGACGCCACAAGAAGTTGTTAATGCATTCAAAAACCATGTTTTGGAGATACCTACTTCAGAGTGGAAAAACTGCTATGCCAATTGGTGTAATCGAATGGAAATAATGTGTAGATCTTAAAGGAGAG